>CAJNOL010001886.1:0-11405 GCA_905250125.1 Rotaria sordida | reverse complement strand
TTTTTTGCTTTTATAGCAACGTCGACAATATGACGATGTTCAACGTAATCGTAATCATCATGATGATGTTCTTTCTCAAGAATTCGATCGTTTATATAAAGATGTTATAACACGTAAATTTCGTGAAGAATCTGATCATAGAGCACAAGTTTTACGAGATCGTGAAGAAAAACGTTCTGATCTTATTCATGATATTGAAAAACGGCGAACAGCATGGTCAAATTCGAGTATATTCTCATAAAGAAAAAAAAAATTTTCCATCTTTTTTTTTTTCTTTCCTTTTTTTTGTTCTTTGTATAAACAGATAATAAATGTCCTTTTGTCTTTCTATGCTGTATTTTTTTTTTGTATGTAGTGGGATCATAGTATCTTATCTCTTTCTTTCTTTTGCTGTTATTGTGAAATACACAGAAGTTTACTATTCGAATAATGAACAAACAATGAAATTTAACAGAAAAAAAAAGAAAACAAAAAAAAAAAAAGAACATGGCACAACATAAAGAGTTATTTATTATTGACCATAAACTGGATATTGTTGATAAGATATAAATTGTGATTGGGATATATTACTATTAACAAAAAGATTTGTACTATTTGGATATTGAGCAAGTGCAACATAACATTTCATAAATAAAGCTTTTATTCGACAAGCTGATCGATGATCAGTACCGGTTAAACGATAAATTTCTTGTTGAAGTATATTAACAAGTTTATCAAATTTACTATTATTTATTGATTTATCTTCATCATTTTCTGTCATTGTTATAAAAGCATGAAAAAGAAAAAGTAATACAGCAAATATATCATTTAATGCAATATTAGATATAATTTGTGATGAATGATTATATTGATTTCTCCATATTTGAATAGCATTCATATAAAGTGTATGATAATCAAAATTAATTGGAATTATTGATGGTAAATCAATTATACGAAGAATATTTTCTAATGCTGATGATGTTGATAATTGATCATAAGTTAAATCATGACCAAGTTGTTCAAGAAGATCTGTAATTGGTATTGAAGGAATTTTATAAGTAGTTTTTGTTGTTGTTGTTGTTCGTGACGCACGATCTTTTGGCATAGCTGTCATTCCTACTCGATCACATTTAGCTTTACGACATGCTCGACAATCTTTTCGATTGGATTTAGTTATATTAGGTAATGGAACTTCACAAGAATGTTTAATTTCGATAAGTGGATCTATTTATTAAAAAATAAAAATTATGATTCAATAGAAATTATAAACATATCATTATTGTCATGCAAGAATGAGTGAACTTTCTTTAATACATAGTAATTAAATGTTGATAAGCAAAAACTGATAATGACATATCATCAAATTAAAAGACGATTCAATGTCGGAATGACTGCATGAAGGACAAGCGCTTTTATATCAAATAGTAAGGATGCATCCAAAAAACAACAATCAATAGCCTGAGAATAGTATCACACGGACAGAAACAAGGAAAATCTTAAGTAAGACACAGAAGTGGCTTTGTATTTTAGTTTTAATGTACATATATAAAAGGTATGCTCATACTATTATTTTCTCAAAATCAACAATGTTAATTTTATATGTATTCAAAGAATCATATAGATTATTAGAGAAAAATCTTTTTTTTTCTAGAAATGAAATGGAGAACAGAAGCAATAAAACATTTTCATTGAGACCGAGACCATAGAAAAAGGCGGTCCTGCCGATGCCCAGTATATACCAAGCCAAAGGTTGAAATTCTAGTGAAATGTCTATAACTCTGGGTAGAAGGTCTAAGAAGACTTATCCGTTTGAAGGTTTTTATATCTCACTGGAGTCTACTTTATGCATAAAGTCCAAATATAAAAGTGATTGATCAGTTGAAAACGGTTTTTAAGGTAACCTGATTACTAGTATGTCACACGATCTTGATTGGGTATCCTGCTGAGAGAATTATCTCATGAGGAATGAACCTTAAGTGTGAATCGATGAGACTAGAAGAATTCGACCCTATACGAAATCTTTCTGAAGTTGTAGCTGTTTTATTGGCTTTTGCACCTCTGATCAAGTATCGAATGAAGAAATATGCATCCGAAACTGTATCTATAAATAAATCTCACAGCCAAAATCGATGATATCTTCTAAAGATATTCAACGCTAAAAAAGATTTAATTTTTCTTGCCTTTCTATAGAAACTGATATTTTTTCCCCATTTGATATCTCTAGAAAGGATCATTCATTTTAGCTGTGAGATCTGTTTATAGATATAGTTTCGAATGCATATTCTTCATTCAATATTTGACCAGCAGAGATCCAAAAGCCAATAAAATAGCTATAACTTCAAAAGAACTCTGTATGAAGACGAATTCTTCTAGTTTCGATAAGACCTGCATATGAACTCGATCGGCGATTCACACTTGAGGATCTTTCCTCAGTAGTACCTTTCTAATGTCTATAGCATTCTGTAATCAACTGTTAAAAATCGATGAAATCTTCCTTCTTACCTTTCGTAACTCGTCGATAAAATGCTTTGCACGATTCACATGTATATGCACCAAAATGGTAGCCGGACGATTCTTCATGACATACGAGACATGGTTGTTTGCTAGCACTAGTACTACTATTGCTAGAATTCGATGCTGATGTGACTAGAAAACGGACATCTTCTTTCTCTCATTTTTATTTTTATTTTTATAAAAGGCAAAAGAGAAAAAAAAGACAGGTTGGCATCCATTTCTGGATGCCGATAATGTAGAACGCGACGAATTCGTATACATACCATCATGACTATGCATTTTCATCATAGTCGAGTCCCATTGTGATGATGTTGTTGTTGTTGTCGATTGATAATCAGGTTGAATATCAATATATGATGATACAGATGGAACAGTAATATTTGTATTCGTATACATTGGATGAAGATGTTGATATGAATCTGTTGTTGTTGCTGTTGAAATATATGTTGATGATGAATAATCCATTGATGTTGAATTATATGTTGTTTGATTTGTATATGGATCAATTGAATAATTATTTGTAAACATATGAGAATATGGATCAATTAAATAAGATGGAGAAACATCAGGTAATGTTTGATAATCATAATTATTATTATCAATTGTATGATATTGACTAGGATTTGATGAATTATTAAAATCAAATGATGATGGAAAATAAAATGATTGATTTAATGTATTACTATTTGATGATGAAGTTTGCCATATATCACTTGTTGTTATCATATTACTATTAGATATTGTTGTTTTAAGAAAACTAAACAAGATTGATTTTGTTTTTCTTGTAGCAAAAAAGAAGAAGAACAAGAAAAAAAACTTATCTTCTATACCTGTCTTGTGGTTGATATGTTTGATAAAAATTCATATTTTCTTTCGTTTCTAAACCATTTCTACATTCTATATCTGTTGATTCATCAATAAAATCGTATTGCATCATCCTCTTTTAAGGCTTACTAATCTATAAAAACATAAATATAAAGAGCAAAAAAAAAAAAAAGAATCGACTCATTTATTTTTCAACCATAAATCTAATGATCATTATAATGGTCAACTATTCGTTTTTTCTGTCTATTTTAATTATATGAACTGATGAATATATACATATCTATCTATATTATCCACCCATTTCCAATGATGCACATACTCTCATAAAAGCATACTTTATGTTGATCATGGGTGTCATGTGATATATACTACTCTCTACTGCTTATATTGCACCCGTATGTTTTTGAGGACACTAGACTAATGTATACAAATAAACAAGTGAAATTTTTTTTTTTTCTTTTTGGTTTGACTAGTGATGATCTACTTCAATTTTAGTTAATTATTTGTATAGATGGGAGAATATCAACATAATTTCGTTCTTTTTTTTAATTTTTTTTTGAAACTAAAGTTCAAATTCATTGTCTAGATCGAACGAAGTTCGAGGTCAATAATTTAGTACGTGCGCATATCCAGATTCTCATGAAGTTATCTCATACCTGTATGTGTGTCGATCATTGAGGTTTTTATTATTTTGAGAATATTTTTTTTAGGATAATGCGATTCTCTCTCTCTCTTTCTCTTCTATACTAAATAACTCATTAACTTGAAATAAGATCAACATGGTCACCAATGAATAACCCATATCTAGACAGACATATACACTTTTTTTTACTCTCTCTCTCTCTGAGAATAAACCAGACATGAGAGACTCTATTCGCCTACCTTCTTTTTTTTTTCCCTCTCTTCTGTTTGATGTCTGCCTTCCTACATATGGCCTAGTTTCAAGCCCATCGAACGAGAGAATCATAAATGTATATATATATATATATATGTGTGTGTGTATATATGGGTGTGAGAAAGAAATATCAGATTGGTCAATTAGATTTTCTTAGAAGCCAATCATTGAATTTTATTTTATACTATGTCAGAAACTGTGTGCATATATCCATCGATGAAATTTACAAAAAAATATGTTTAACAAAAACCCAAATGAATACAAACAACTATCGGTTATTAGGTGCGAGAGAGAACCTAGTTGAGTGTACAAAAAAGGTCAGATTCTGTTTGAAATATTTTCTTCGTCTTATAATATAGAATCGTCTCAGTTCTATGAGAAACTTAAATGTTAGTCACCCTTGGCTCTGTTACTAATATACGGAAGGCTCTTTTATAATTACTTAACAGCATAATATTAAGAGAGAAAAATTTTAATATCTTCTATTTACAACTTTCAATAACGTTCGGAGCGAAGATACTTATTTGTAGTGGAGGATAACTAGAAGATCGTGGGTAGCAGGACGGTGCTTGGCCTAGCCCATCCTTGATTACAACACTGATGAACAGAAATTAGAATTGAAAGATTGAACGAACAATTGCTTTAATTTCGATAATATCACAAGAAATTTCAATTTATTTGACACATAAAATTGAAAAAGAAAATGATTTATATTAAAGTGTAAAAACTAACTTCTCTTATTTATTTCTATCCATCTAATAGACAATATGAAGTTGTCAATATTATCAAGTCGATTAAATTGTCACCTGACTTTTTTCAACTATCATTATTTACACAAGGCAATCGAGCTCATATTCTTTATACTTATATTACTACTACTTCTTCTTTCTTCTCTTCGCTATTTCGCGATATATATCAATTGAATTCAATGGTGTGTGGGTGCGCGTATGCATGCTTATATTTTGTGTTAAGTGACACCTCGGTGTAAGAATAGAAAAAGAGTATCTAGTCAGATTATCATTTATGGTTGGGGAATAGATGCAATATTGGACACGAGTACATCAGACAATTGTCTCTTACTTTCACTCTCTTGTGTCCGATCAATGGATTTGATAAGCTCAACAGACAACTATAATTTGAACTAAAGTAATTGTTTGAGACAAACCGCTACTATTTCAATATGTACATATGTTTAATATCATTTAGATGAATATCATTCAATTATTTAGCTTTATTAAATTAATAACAAGACTATTTAATCAAAGGAGAAACTAATAAAATAATGGATGAGTCAGAATAAAGTTAAAAAACTATAATTTATTAATTAATACAATAAGAAGAAAAAAAGAAATCATTATGTAATCTTGTTTGCAGTACGTCGAAAATTGATCACATAGAATTTTGTTCATATTAAAAACTACAGGCGTATACATAAAATAAACTATTCTTTGTAAATTATAGAATTTTTAATGCTGCATTTTGTGGTATATTTTGTTTTTAAAAATACAAAATTCGTCCATTTATTCTAGTCCACACGTTACATAACGAATCTTGTTATTCATCTTAACAGCTGTTTAAATCAAAGAAAATAGCTTTCTGGTGATCTACATTCTGTACGTATATCATATATATATCCGGTATGCATTTGAACAATATCATTGTGTATGAATGTATCAAAGAAAAAAAAAAAACACAAATGTTGATTTATAGATTAATTGTTGCCATGTTTAATCTTTGTGTTTCTATTACAAACGAACAAAACCAGATATGATCATCAAGAAACATTCAATTTGATACTTAGATCATTTATAAACAAAACATCGATCACTTAGATATACATATGTATATACCAAAGATATTCCAAATGTCAGTTTAATCCGAACTGAATTTATGTCATTGCAGATAAAAAAATTATAGTGAAACTTCTATTAGTGAACATCTCTCTACTCTGAACTTGAATTTTGTTTTTTTACAGTCTCGATTACTATGTTACTTCTTTTAAATAAACACAAGTGCATGGTTTTCTTTTCTTCCTTCTCCTCTTTATCATTTTTAGCTAATGCACTAAAACTACTGTGTCGTAGACCCGTTAACACCATATGTATATTTTGTTATTGATCAAACTCTCTAACATTCGTTGTATTATAGTTCACCATAGTAAAACTACTTTGTATTAGCAAGACATTCTTTAAACAGTTTCCAGTTAAAAAGAAGATGTTATCTTTTGACAAACATTTTCTATTTTATACAATTGAGACATTTATAAATGTAGTAAACAGCAATTGTGTGTCTTGATATTAATCTATTCAATATGGTATGATTAGATATGTGTGAGATCAATTTTTTTTTGGCTCGGTCTCGATCTAGAGAAAACTATCTCAGAATTTATTTGTATCACATCTAAAATAATTCTTTTTTTGAGGTTATCTCTCTTGACTTATGTTCTAATTCATATGATTTATCAGATAATTTGCTTCAAACCGTAGCATATTTTACTATAAACTTGGGTTCCAGTCCTGATTCTGCATATCTCTAGTTGCGATACATCTACGAACAGCTTGTTCCATTTATTTATTCAGGTTCCTGTTCCCAGCAAAATAGGATCTTCAAGCTGTTACATGATATTGAGCTGACATTTTGTGTACATATGCAGGCTCTCTAGTCATATGCACAAAAAACAAAATCAGCCTCATATCTTATTATCTATCGGAGTTATAATAATTTTGACATCTCCAATTGCTTCCAGAGACTGAGTCAGTTGTCTTTTTTTTCTTAATTTCTTCTTTATTAACTTTTTGAGACTTGTATTACTAAATGAAACTGCGAAATTCTGTGAACAAGTAGTGAAATTTTGATAAAAAAAAACATTTTCCTTCTCATGACCTTGAAGCTGTGAAAGGTCTCTTCATTTTTTTTCAACGTGCATAGCAAAATTGTTATTACTCCGACAAACCATAAGAAAGAGGATTGACATTTCTTTCGAACTGTGATAATGAGATACCTGAAAATATTCACAAAATTTCAGTTCAATATTATATAATCGTTTGCAGATTCAATTTTGAATAGAAACAAGATCAAAATCGATTGTAGTGTTAATTTTAAGAACGGTGAGGGATCTTAAAAATAAATACGTTACATTCTTGAAGAGGACTATTCGAACTTTGTAATCTACTTTTTTTTTTCCATTGTGTATATTTTGAATCGAAATCTATTTCATGTCAATCATTCTTCTTTCTTTGTCAAGTCTCATAATAGACTTTATTGTTTTGTTGTAATTACATGAAATACAAAATATATGATTAATACATTCATATCCTTTATATTTCTTTTTTTGTTCACATATCTTCTTATTTCTTTTATATGTTTTATTTCATATGTCAAAAAATAATATGTGATATATATACATAAAAAAAAAAAAATCATACTAATGATTGTATCTCGATATTATGCTTTGTCAATTATCATATTAACCAATAATCATGGAAAAGAAAAAAAGATGCATAATAAAACCTTGGCAATCACCTTACAAAAAAAAGAAAACAGAAATTAATGTAGTTTTCATTTGCAATAATCTATGAGTTGTTACGGATGTATATCACACAAAAATAAAATACTAACCTTCGTTCCTCACTTTACATTTACACTTTGACCTGAAGAAAGTATATTCAATTTTTTTTTTACATTTAACTTCATCATTAAATGATCCGAATTTTGTTGGCTAGTGTTCATCATTATCGTTTGTCTTTCTGTAAATGATAAATATTTAAAAAAAATACCTTTAATTTTACGATGGTTTTTATTCTAAAATAAAACTTCGGACAGAAAAGAGTTTGTTCTACAGGGCTCTATGATGACGATACAATTACATATGTGTTTATATAACTTATCAATTGAATCATTTCTTATAATTATTGAGAGTTTCTCTGACTAATAAATAACATGAAAGTGTTTTATATAATAATATATATTAAAAAAAATTATTGCTTAATGCCATTTTTTGTAACCACATGATATTTTTGGTAGAATGAAAGTGGTATTCTATAGAAAACTAAGCAATCAAGATAACAACTAGGGATTTCTTATCATACCTGTATAGGTAAATATTTGATGCTATAAAAACAATTTTTATCTTAATATTCTATTCTAAAGAAAAGTGATGTTTGCTTTATAGAAGTTGTATTTCTTGTCTAAAAATATAATGACATATGACTGAATGATATTTAAAGTTTTTTTTTTTTTTGACACTTTCTATCAACTATATTGAACAAGACAGAAATCCTATGTTAGATACCGGTGATTCGCATGAACGGATTGTTACATATGTATCGTTATTGGAAGACATTGTTTATCTATCCGAGACGATTCAAATAGTTGAGTAGCATGCAAGGCCAAAAAAATATGAATATACAAAAAAAATCGATATTTATCAATCCGTCTGGTATGCTATGCTCATTAATCAGATAAAAAAAAAAGGAGGACACCAAGGATAATGTCCTTAAAAAAGAATTATTTTAAATAGCAAGTCATTAAAATATGTTTTTTCTTTTACATTCTTTTTTTTTTTGTTTAAAACAAAATTTATTCGACTATTTGATAGAATAAATAAGTGAGATTTTTGTAAATGTCAATAACAATGTTTATACGTGTAGATGAGTAGGATTGATTGTAATTAAACGTCATTTTCATATTGTTTATTGAAGCGTAAAACTAATGTATATAGAAGCGTCTTATCATGGATATTGTTTCATTTTATACTAACAAATATGAATGACCTAGGTTATTCCATGAGTATAAATATATATTCACAATTTTCTATGCTATATAAAAATATTTAATTGAGAATGTATTATTTCATCATAGATAGAAAAATATTATCTTAAATCGTTTTCTTTTTCTAGTTTTTCAAATAAAATATAGATCTATATTGTTTTTGTTTATAGAATAGGTATGGTTCGCTGGTTGTTTGATGATTTATGGAGAGGACAATCTGCGCCATTGCGTGCGCCACCACCACCACCTCTACAACGTGTTTCCAGTAACTTCAATCTTTCGAGGGCTTCACTTGCGGATACTACCGTTCCATTTGTCGCTGGATTAGTAAGAAAAAAAAAATTTTTTTTTTTTTTGTTGATTAATTTTTATTATAATTTTTTTTTTGTTATAGATACGAACATTGACTGGTGATAATATATTTGATTCTTATCGTTTTCCGTCGATGCCTGCATCAGTTCTTGAAAATTCATTGAGGAGATTGAAAAAACCGCCAAATCCATTCGTTCGTGATTATCAGGTATTAGGTTGTGTAAGTATAGGAGGTTTTGGTCAAATTCATGATGGACGACGAAAAGCAGACAATCGTGCTGTTATTGTGAAAATCTTACCAAAAGCTCGTATTCTTAATTGGGGAACATATCAAGGCGTATGTAATTCAATATTTAAGAATATCAAAACGAAATGAATAATTTTTTTGTTTTTCGATAGAAACGTGTTCCATATGAAATTGAAGTTCTTTGGCGTCTTCGTGGTTTACCTGGTGTTATAAATATATATGATCATTTTGAAGAAAGAGATCGTTTTATATTTATAATGGAAAAAATTCCATATTCATGTACGCTTTTCAGTTTTGTTATGGAATGTCCTCCATTAGCTAATACAGAATTATTAAGACATATATTTCGAGAAATAATTCGTATTAATGCATCATTACAAAATAATGGTGTTTGGCATCGTGATTGTAAACCTGAAAATATACTTTATTGTAGAAATGATCGAACATTACGTTTTATTGATTTTGGTTCAGCTGCACCAGCACGATTTGGAGATTTTTATGAATTTCAAGTTTGTTTTATAAATTTTATTTAAAATTTAATCATTTTCTTTGTGTATTTCTTAAAGGGTACATTAGAAATTATGACACCTGAATGGATATTAGAAAAACGTTATGATGGTGAACAAGCATGTGTATGGACATTAGGTATTTGCCTTTATTTTTTGCTTTTTCGACAATTTCCATTTCGTTCAAAATCCGATATTATTAATGGTCGATTACATCTAGCATATTCATCACCAGATAGACAAGCATATGAAACAATGAGACAATGTTTAAGTAGAAATGCATATCGTCGTCCACAATTAAATACTCTTCTACAGTTACCATGGCTTCAAGGACCATATTAATTGAATGATTATTAAGTACAAATAGATTTAATATATCTTAACATAAAATTCATATTGTAGATTTGATCCAAAAAACGAAATGAACAATCAACTGAAACAAAAAAAAAACTTTTGTTTTTTTTAATTAATTTAATTTTTTTTTGTTTTAATCTATTTGTATACATGGAAGAAAAATCGAAAAAAAATATCATGTATGTTCATTGTCAATTATACGAATATAGTACGTACAAAAAATTGACAATCATTTTTTATGTACGAAATACAAAGAGATATATAAATATATATCCTTTACTTTTTTGTTTTCGATATAGACTGTATCATATTTACTGTCTTTCATTTAATAAAATCATTAATAGATTTATTTAAAATATGAAAAAATGATGATTTTAATCAATTTTATTTATTATCATTTAAAATTAGGATACACACAAGAAAAATCAAACAAGTGTGCCCTTACAATCAGCACCATGACAATCACTAGTTGGATATGTATCCGGAATAATTTGTGTTTCTGTTGTAAGTTCAAGTGCTGTACCATCTGGACCAGGAAAATTTGCTTGAATAAAGAAAGCTTCCCAACCACTCAATGGATTTGCAATAGTTACTGAATACACAGTGGTTGTAGGAGTTTGTGCCTAAATAATTTAAAGAAATATATTCAAATTATTAGATACAAGATGATTATAGTTTACCTCGATTACAACATCATTTTTGAGCCAAATAACAGGATTTGCCATAACTTTGCCTGGATGATTTGGATCAGCAATGACGAGACGAAAATCACGTCTATTAAATAGATAAAAAAGATATTCACCTGAATTTGAAATCATTATTATTGATGTATCCTCTACCGTTTATTATTGAGTGTACGAGCATGATAACCAAGAACATTGATTGGTTTAGGACCAACACTAAAATCAACTACAGCACGAATATAACCATGTGTATTATTTGATGTTTTTGTCCATTTAAATGAAGGTAATGGTCGATTCTTAAGATAAAAAGAAATGAATTT
>CAJNOL010001885.1:33546-51763 GCA_905250125.1 Rotaria sordida | reverse complement strand
TATTATTACACAGCACAGAAAATCAAAAAGATAAAATACTTTTGAATCATGAGTGCTGTAGAACAAGCATTTTTCTAACGAAGGGTGAAAGTAAGGGTTAAAATCGAGATTTCATGCAAAATCCAAAGAGTTTTGGGGATTTTGACGATTATAGATCTCTCTAGAAAACCAACAAGAATCTAATTCAAAAATCTGGTCCCATCAATCTACATAGCTAAGTGTTTAGTTAAAGATAACATCAGCTCGAGAATTCTAGCATGACATTTATTTTAAAAAGTGTTCTGCGGTGCGCGGCGAATTTTTAGCCATGGACACTGAAAAACTCCTGAATGATAAGAAATAACGAGATCAAAAAATTTCATAATCTTACTTTGATATGGTCAACATTTCCTGAAAGTTTCATCAAAATCGAACGTAAGACAAAAATAAGTTTTCTTCTATGGAGAGGAGGGAGAGCCTTATAGAAATAAACTAGTATTCATGTTTGAAAATAAGGCGGTCCGAAAGAATGCCTATAATTCTTGAAAAAAGCGTGATAGAGACCTGCAATTTTCATCGTTCAGTAGAGCATAGCAAGGCACATAGTAGTACTGAATATTAGATCTACACATAAAATTTAACATAGTATATATTTCTTTGCAATCTTTACGATGCTCTTATTCCCTAATAGTATGACGAGTTTTGATTTTCAAATAGTGAGATCGATAGTCTGAATCAGGATTTAGTATCCATTTATTGAAATAACTCGCATTGGGAGAATGCCTATAACGTTTGAACTGTACGAGATGGAGATCTGGGGTTGTTCTAGAATTACAGATCTTGAGCTAGGTTATCGATTTCAGTATTTGAAAATCAAAACTCGTCGTACTATTAGGGAACAAGAGTATCGTAAAGATTGCAGAGAAATATATGCTATGTTAAATTTTATGTGTAGCTCTAATATCCAGGGTGTAGGGTGTGGGTGGATAGCAGAACTAGACTCATACCCACACCCATCCCCATGTCTCCTTGTGACTTTGTGACGCTACCATATTTATTAGGTTTTCATTTGCCCTATTCCTTCATACACAATAGATTCATCGCTATTATTTTCTCCGTTTCTCGATTTTTGACTTATTCAGTATGCAGTTTCGACTAACTGTCTAGTTTAAGTTTGAATGTAAATGTAACTAACATTGCGATTCGAATTCAAATTCCAATCGACACTCTCCTGTCAGTTTAGAAAAAAGAAAAATATTTAATTTGAATTTGAATTCGAATAATCACTAAAAAAAAAGCTTGCTTTTTTTCTCCACTCACAGAAAAGTATCGATTTGAATTTTGATTCAAATTCTAATTTCAATATTAGTTTCACTTATGACCTAATTCGAGCTACCAAAAGGATGACACATTATCTTTATTTTACTGTGAAAAAGTAAATTAAAGTAAAATACTATAGTTTGAATGTAGAAAATAAAGTGAGATGAAGTTAACCAAACAATATTTTTCATATATTCATTAAAAATTCGACATTTTTCGGCTTTACTTATTTTTTTACACTAATTTTAAGATGAAACGATATTGAATAAAATTTGATACGTTCTAAGATTGTTTATGCATGATCCTGAACTAAGAAATTGTCAAAAAATTTAAAACATACAAATTAATTTTTTTTCGCTCTACTTTACTTTACTTTTAGGTAAAGTATTTAATTTTACTTGATCGGATAAAGTAAAGTTCTAATACTTTACTTTATTTGGTAAAGTAAAGATAAAGTGTCAGCCCTAAGCTATCATGTTTGAGTTTAATTTGTATTTTAGATGGATAATCACATTATTGCCATTTTGGCTTATATCATGAGTTCTTGTTGTGTGGTTTAAAGTTATTTTATGATGGGACAATGTGAATTTTTTGAATTAATGAAAACAAAGTTACATCTAGTGGAAAAATTTTTGCATAACAAGACATGAGGGTGCTGAGAGGAAAACAGCGTTATAATTCTGTAAGAACAGAACGTCTAATGTTTGTGTTAACGGCAGGAATCTACGAAAGACCCTGTGAAATAACATAGGAACAATTCTATCGTCGCCGCCTCCGCTGCCTCAGATAATCTCCTCGGCAAAAGCTCCCCGCCGCCAATCAAATGTTCGGCTCACACCTCTAGGTGTGGGTAGGTATGAGTGGCTGTGGATAGGATGTAGGTGTGAGTGTTCGATCAATGATATTTCCACATTCGCACCCACACCCACCCACGCTCACACCCACACACCCACACCCACACACCCACACCCACACACCCACACCCACACACCCACACCCACCCCACACCCACACCCACACCCACCCACACCCACACCCACACCCACCCACACCCACACCCACACCCACACCCTCACCCTCAAGTAAGATGATACCAAGTAGGAGATAAGAATGGAATTATCGTGGCTGGTTGGAATGGCAGAGGTGATGGTCTCAATCAATTCAACGAGCCGAGATACATCTTTGTCGATCGACAACAGGCTGTCTACGTGTCAGACCGTGACAATCATCGTGTGATGAAATGGAATAATCTGACACAATTGTGGTATCCTAAAGGACTGTTCGTTGATACGTTGGGTACTATCTATGTGGCAGACTGGGTGAATGATCGAGTAATGCGTTGGCCTAAAGAAGCGAAACAGGGCACTGCCCTTGTGGGTAGAAATGGTCGAGGAGAAGGAGCAAATCAGCTTAGGAGGCCAGAGATTTTGTTCTTCGATCGACATGGCAATCTCTATGTCGTTGATAATGAGAATCATTGTGTTCAATGTTTTTCAATCGAATAGACTCATTACAATAGATTGTTTTCTTTCCTTTCGCTCAAATAAATCACGTTGAAGTAATGGAAAGAATGGCTATGCTATTCATGCGCGCGTGAGCAGCAGCCATCCTGATGGGTGTGGGTGTGGTTGTGGGTGTGGATGTGGGTGTGGGTGCGGGTGGGTGTGGGTGTGGGTGTGGGTGGGTGTGGGTGTGGGTGTGGGTGTGGGTGTGGGTGAGTGTGGGTGTGGGTATTTCCATCATTCACACCCACACCCGCAACCACCCACACCCACACCCACACCCACCCTCACCCACACCCACAACCACACACACCCACCCACTCCACACCCACACACACACCCACATCACACCCACACCCACATCACACCCACCCACACCCACAAAACTTATTTTTAGATAATATAATGGAAGAAGAACACACTTATCGGAACTTTCCATGATTTGCGAATTATTCTAAGGTGGAACAAACGGTTGTTATTAGCATGCACAGAAAGATGAAATGACGTCAATAAATGTATTTAAAAATAAAAATAAAGAGTGATTTGTTATCGATACTAATCAACAGTTTTTGTTTCTTTTCAAGATATTATCTGTTTTTGTTGTTTTTTCAAGAAAATTTCGAGATTTGAAAAAAAACACATTCCATTTAAATACGCTTGCTTGAAAAAAGATCTTAATCTAACTCTAGTCTTTGTTATTTATCATGACAAAAGCAGTAAGTTCATCTATCATCAACAAACTCTGTTCTAATTATCAATATTTCATGACCCATTTAAGCAAAAAAAAGACTTGCTCTTTGTTAACATTACATACCAATATTGAAGTTTAAAAACATAATAAACACTATTAGACGATACATCAATATATTTGTTCAATGATACCATCAAGAAAAGTCAAAAATGAATAGAGTATTCAACGGATCATTCATGCGTTCAATAGATGATGCAGAGCACACATATCAAAACAATCAAAACGTGTTTTTTTTATCCAAATGAAATAGTTTTTATGATGATAATCAACAAAAACTTCAAGTACATTTTTCCTTTTCTTGTACATAGTATTTATTTGATTTATCTTTCTCTCCAATTAGTTTCACTTTGTCATTCTTTTGTTACTTTCGTACTTTTATAAAGTTGTCTTAACATTTGTTTTATCTTTTATTATCATAACAAAAGTATATTTTAGCAAAAGTGTACCACATCAAAGATAAAACCAATGAAAATATTTCAGTGAAAATTCTTGAATGAAGTGTTTTGTTTATATATTAACCAAAAATTTCAATGATAAACAGTTACGAACAATTCATTGACAAAGATAATCGATTTTCTAAAACTGAGGTGGGTGTGGATGTGGTGTTAATCAAGAGGTAACCCACACTCACGCCCACACGTGCACCCACACCACCAACATCTTCACGCCCACACCTACACCCACATCCTTTAAAAGATTAGTCTACAAATCTCTTTAGTGGTACCATCGAGAGGTTCTCGAAATCTCTTCGTTTCTACATTTGCTCAGTTCTCTGTTGAAGAATGCATAAACAGGATATTCCTAGTTTCTTGTCGCTTTTTTTATTGATTTTCTCTAGTACCTGCGAAACAACGATTATTAGAGTTCAATGCCTATCACATATTGTACTAGGTTGAGAATACTTGTAGTTGGATGACAGAAAACAGTATATCAATATGGCATATATTTCATTACTCGATTACTGCTGCGGTCAGTCACATAAACATTAAGTGCAGTATCTACCGCAACAGCAGTAGGACTCGCAAGCATCGTTGTAGTCAGTCCACAAGTTCCCGATACACCTGCAATCGTCGTGCCGTTGCTGGACCCAGCCAGAAATAGTTGCACTCGACAATTATTAGTATCAGCTACATAGAGGTTACCTGACCTGTGACAAGGAGAAAAAATGATGAAAGTACTCAACAATATATCTTACGCGTCCAGAGCAAGTCCTAATGGATTATCAAGCAGCAGTGAAGTAGACCCAGAATTGCCACCAGCATCACCCGCGATCACTGTACCCGTTGATGAACCAATTACCCAACGTTTGATATTGTTGCCTAAGGCGTTAGAAATGTAGAGAACAGTAGCGGTTGCATCAAGCACAACGCCACCAGGATAGTTCAGCTGATTGGAGTTGGTACCCGCACCGTTGCCTCCCGCTGCTATCGTACCGATACCTGCCACCCACTTCATTACTCTATGATTACCGAAATCTGCAATGTAGAGGGCACTAGTAGGCACATCAAGTGCAACCGAGCGGGGTGAGCTTAATTGATTGTTGGCAGATCCAGCTGTACCTAAATGTGCAGATACAATAGAAATAGTGCGACGAAATGTATTGAAGACTTGAACTCTTAGCAACCGACATCGGTTGCAACTTACCAATACTCGAACTAATTTCATTCTGTCAAAATTTTAGGAAAATTTGAACTGTTTCTTTTATGAAAATAGTTCTCCAGAAATAATGTCACATGTCGATACTTGCATTCTATGAAGAGCGAATTTTTAAGTATCATTTGAATTCATGCACGCAAATGGATAATTTTTGAGACTTTGGTTTAAACAGCAAAAAAAAGTAATAAAGAAAAGAATACTGAATAGAACATATTTTATTATTGAGACGTTTCGTCAGTTACTGTTGACTTCGTCAGTCAAAATAAAATGAAGTTACATGAAAAAGAACAGTTACATATATAGTATGAGCACTTTTATTACAATTAGACGAGAGAAACAAAAGTGCTCATACTATATATGAGTGAATTGCAACTTTTTGATACGATTGACGAAAAAAAATAAAAGTAAACCTAAACAATTTTTCAGTAGTGCATTTTATTATACTCTATGCCTATATTATACAGTAAAAGTTTCCCAACACTTTATCGATTATTAACGGAGATATGGGATTTACAAGTGAGAGATTTTTCTGATTCGTGTTATTTTCTAAAGATTAAGATTTTACAGCGATTTCTATGCATTGTGGTAGAAATAAGTCTCGAGAATAACCTTTAAACTATCTTTTGAAGGTTGATCTAGGTTCGTGGCGGATAGTCATATTTTGTTACGTCCCACTAATGGATTATGAGATGGCTACAACGTATGTTTTATGCGCAAATTCAAAGATCATAGGTCTGACATAGTTGTTATTTACATCTCGAGTATATTTCGACACACGAACTAAGAAAGAAATTATAAAAAAAGTAAAACACAATAAAAGTAAAAGTTTTCTTTGTTTTCATTGCCTAATTAAACCATGTTCATATATTATAAAAACCTTCTGTAACAGCTGAAAATGCTGATCCCAGATGTAATGGAGTGGCTTATACGAGTCATTTAACACTTTCAAAACACAAATATTCTAAATGATTGATCAAAGTCTTATGGTTGCGCTTAGATTCGTAAATATTGCTATAAAAAATTGATAAAATTTAATATTTCAATCAAAAATATGCATAAATTTGTAACATTTTCGAAAAAAAACGACCAGGGTCAGTTTCTGATACATTAAAGCTATTTTGAAACACAATAATTTTTCTGACAATATAGACAGAATAACTTTCCGCAGTGAAACAAATTGATTGATATAAAAAACTACTCATTTTGACCCGGTTTTACTTGAAATATCATACAAAAAAGGTCCTTCTACATTTCATTGTATATTGTAAATTTCTCGAGAGCGACAAGAGATGGGCAGCTGAATTTTCTACCAGTTATATAAGTTTAAGAACTATATCTTCGATAAAAATTTGAGCAAAAACGGATAAGTTGTTCAAAAGTTATTAGCGATGAAAGTTGCAAAAAGTCCTTCTACAAAGTGAGTAAAATTCAATTTTTTAGAAAAAGATCGTTTTTTTTCAATGAAAAAAAAGTCGTTAAGAAAAAGTTTTTTTTATCAATTTGTTTTCCGATCAACTGACTTTCTTTTGAATACGTTCGGATTCATTCAACTTGTAGACAAATAGAGAAAATCGAAAAATAAGGTCCTTCTACACGAAAACGACCAAGTGTCTGTAACTAAGTATTCGAGGTGAATGAGTGTGAAAAGAAAAGAAAAAAAAATACAAAAGATATATCATTTGATAGAGCATCTCAAGCTGTACAAAATGGACTATTCATTATATTTTTTCTCTTTTCTTTTATACTTAGAAAATATCACTTTCTTAGTACAGATACATGTAAAATACGATTTTCCGACAGTGTAGGCCTCATAATTCAGCGATCATAGGAGCTAGAGAGCTCAAATTTTGTGTGCCAGTGGGGCACTCAAAGACCAATAACATATAAAAAATTGGTAGAAATCGATTGAACAGAACAAAAATTATTCGCGAAATACAGCTAAACTCTCAATCGTACCAAAAAGTTGCAATTCATTCATATATAACTGTTCTTTTTCATGTAACTTCATTTTATTTTAACTGACGACGTCAACAATGGCTGGCGAAGCGTCTCAATAATAAAATATGATCTATTCGGTATTCTTTTCTTTATTATTTATTGTTAAATGTATTTAACGAATTAAATTAAATAATAATTATTCAGCAAAAAAAGTTTTCGCTAATTTATTTTTTCTCTTTCATCGAATTTAGTTTAAATATAGTTCGTGATCTCTGTCGTAAAACGTACGTGATTTTTTCCGAAACAATAAAAAAGATTTTCTATTGTATTTTACTTTTTGAAATGTATATGCATTGCACGCATTGATTTCATTTGACTAATTCACTTACAAAACCTTACTATTTTGACGGATATTTTAGTTTAGATTCATTTTTAATTTAGCCCCTACAAAACAATCTCTTATACACATCTTCGATTAAGAAATATGACCAAATATTATATCAATATGTGAGAAAGTAAATAAACATGCTTACCAGTTCCGCCAACGGTAACTCCAGCTGAGGTTCCATTGGCCCAATATTGAACCCGATTATTGAACATATCGCAAACGTACATATTCTCACTTGCATCCACTGTAACTGCGTTTGGGGTGTCCATGAAAGTGGCGCCGGTACCGGAAGATCCGCTAGATGATCCGGCCACCGTAGTACTGTTGGCTGCATTGGCTGCCAATCTTTGTATGCGATTGTTACCAGCATCCGCAATAAACAATGTGCCCGATGAAGTCACACATAAACCGCTTGGGAATAAAAGTTGATTTGATGCCACATTGATTCCTGTTGAATTCCAACGTAAACCTAATAAAAATCGCATTGACAAATTAAAAATGAAGTGTTTTGAATTATAAAGTTTGACATTGCAACGGAAAGTTAGAACAACTTCTATATATTGCTGGAATTGATTAAATTCTAACATATTTCATTGTGTTTACAGACACATACAAGCAACAACAAGTAGACAATGACAATGATCTATTTTGCTGAGATTATATTTTGTCATTGGTTAATTTGTTGTGTTCGATCAGCTGTGTTGTAAAACTGAACAACAGCAAGATCAACATTCTTCATGATCAGAAAAATCAATCACGCATACTCTATATTCTTGTTTTCTTGCTTGCATTCAAAATATACATACGCAAGAATATGTTCATTTCCGACCAATTTCAGCAGCCATCAACTTTTTCTCCGTTCGATTCAACTTTTGACTCTCTTTTTTCTCACAATAGATACTTGTCTAGTAACTGCACATGATTAAGCATGTATCTACAAGCCAAGCCTATCATTAAGATTCACTAGACTTGAATTAGAAACCAGTAATTTCTGTTGTTTTGTCTTACCATGAACGCTTGTCGTCGCTGAAGAGGTTTGCATCGTCGTGGTGTTGATAGAACTGTTTAAAGACGACGTAGAAAGTGTCGTTGCAATTGTGCTAGTTACATTATTCATGGTATCTATATAGACAAATAAAGATAGTAAGCTTCTTTCGACATTCGAGCTGACAAAGAGATTCAAAATGCATTAATAATCGTTAAAATATTTACTTCTATCATGTGTATATATGTTGATACAGTCAGTTACAGAAATAAAGTAACGTCATAGAGATGTGACTTTTCTTCTTTCGCAGTACTAGCAATCATTATATTTTAGAAATATTCGTCGTTGCCACGATTAATCGTGGTTCATCTCAGAGCTGCCAGCAGGGCACTTTTTTCGGTTTATCCTTGTCCGGTCGCCCGGTGTGGCCTGCAGGCGGCTAAGATGAATAGACTATATTTATTGAACTTTTTTAATAGATTTATAGAACCAATTGCATAATAGGCCTCAGATATGTTTCTTATTCTATCACACTAGTCTCTATCATATATTCTGTCATTCTCAATTAAAATGACAGAATTACAAGTTCTTCCACAAAATATAAAATCAAAACTCAGAGAACTATGCAAAAAATACAGTTTTATCTATGCAAAGAGCTATGCTGCAAGTCAGTTGCCATCCTATCAACATTACTCCATACTATTTTGAAAATATGTATTGTCAGAAACAAAATCATACGAATCAAGAAACAGGAAATACTATTAATGTCCGTTAGAAACATTTACTTTTTTCTTTTTTCTTCTGCTGAATGATATCAAGTTGAATTGCACTATCACTCAGCTCCGTTTCTGTTGTGTACTTGTTCTCGTTATATATTATGGCACACTTTAGCTCATTCATAAGGCCATGTCAAATTACAAGGAAAAAATAAATTAATGAATAAGGGCCATCTATCATCAAGAGTATATGCAGTATTTTGAGTGAACTTATATGTTCAATGTTAAATGCTCTCTTGAACCTTTGTAGTTAAAGCTAAACTGGAATGAATGATATGAGTTGGTATCATTAATATACACTGCTATCATCTATCACAGTGTGGGGTGAACTAATACATTTACAATTCTATGTACATCAAGACTAGCATCAAATGATAGAAGTCGCAGCATGTGAGGAATGATTCTCTCAGGAACTAAAATGTGACACTTTAACTTTGATTATCACAGTCTAAGTAGCACTTTAACTTTAATAAATTTATCACAGTATTTTGAACCTACAATATCACCTTTAATCAGAATTGATCAGGATACCAAAAATTTCAATAGCAGATCTTCAGGCCAGGCTTAATCTGATCTGAACATGAGTAGGACAGACTAATATCTCAAAAGTTGGCCTGGCAGGCGCCTGCAGACCACTAGGCCAGACTGGCAGCTCTTGTTCATCTCTTCATTTTGTGGATTTCTATATCTTTTTTCTTGCAGACTACAACGTTCAAGTTAATTTATAAACTATTTTTGATTTCGCTTTCTTTCTTCAGTCTACTATCCACTCCGGTCATACAATTATATGAGCTATTAGCGATATATTGTGGTAGTTTAATATGCTGGCAATGGGATTCAACTGATTGGTGAGATTGACAAAGTACAAATAGAAAACGGAAGCATAAATAGTCAACCCTATCTTCATTTATTTATATCGACCGATCAACTGATGATACTGGTCCGAATTGAATCACATGGATAATTCACATTTTCTCAATTGTTGTACAGAGACATAAAGAAAGAGGATAATAGTTGAAGAACATGAACTAGCAATACGTCTTTTGTACAATGGGAAAAGCTTTTTTTTATACAGATTTAATGCAAGACTAATATATGTATTTTTTCCTAATTGAAAACTCCTGACTGTTAGGATACGTGAAAATTTCTTAGATTACTTCTTCAGAAAGCTTTTGTAAAACTGTTCGAGCTCTTTTTAATATGACTCAACTCTCATTAACGACAAACGATATAGTGATTGCGTACAAAAATCTTCTACAGGAGATTTTCGACATATTGTCTAGTCTAAAGTAGGGGTGGCACTTTAACTTTAACTTTAAAGAAAAGTTAAAGTTTAAAGTTGTTTGAAGTGACTTTAAAGTCGTTTAAAGTCGCTTTAGACTTCTTTATTTTTCCTGTTTTTGATACTCTATAGCCTATAAAATATTAGAAACAAGAAAAATAAAGCGACTTTAAACGACTTTAAAGTCACTTTAAACAACTTTAAACTTTAACTTTTCTTTAAAGTTAAAGTTAAAGTGCCACCCCTAGTCTAAAGCATTTTCTTTTGGATTGCTCAATAACGATGCAATTTTAAAGATCATGATAGAAAAGTTTCATGACTTACTAGTCGTATTAGTATTAATGTCGCTACTTCGATTTTCTGCGAACATAATCAGTAGGGTGCACATAGCCGTGACTCCAACAATCATGAGCACCACGATTCCTCCCAAAATCCATATGCTGAATGAATACATTAGATTTATTAAAGGTCAATTTGCATGAAAAGTATAAATCACTCACAGTTTCGATTGTGCTGCTGCCGATGGTATATTCTGTATAGTTGACAAATTAGCTTTAATATTGTTTGGTTCCTGATTAAACTATGAACAAACATACATAAATTTTTTTTGTTAGTCAAAGATGTACATACCTTTACTTTTGGTGATGATATTGGTTGACGCATATTAAAGTCTTCTCTCACTTTGCTGCTTGTTGTTGAAATCGGATGATGTCTTTGATGTTGAAGAGAAGAAAAAAGTAATCATGCCCGACAATCATCATCCTTTTATAAGCTTCTATCCGTTCGGACTGGAGTCCGTTGGCAAGAAAGTGTTGATTGTTTGTTTAAAACAAATTTTTCCACAGAATGAGACGTATTTGGATTATATTACACTTTTACCAAAACACTTTGAAGTAGTTCAAACAATAATATTATATCGCTTAACTGACGACAAACAGTTACACTTTGTTTTGTTAAAATACAACGACGTCATTATAACAAAAAAAATCCATTTGCAAACATACGCACAAAACTGGTATTATTGACGACTTTATGACAAAAAAAATAGTCAGAAAATAGGCAAGGACAAAAAAAACTCGGTCATTTTAATGGTTTATGTGTTGTGCGCATGCATGTGTTCCAGCTACATATATATTTGTATAATTGTTTTTGTAGCAGATCAAACCTGACCTAATCTCATACTTTCTCAATTGAGTAAACGAAGGTCGGTACATTTATTTGATATAGCCTACTTCAAATTATTTTCTTCTCAAATGAGAAATAAGCCTAGAAATCTGATGATCATCCGATAGTTGTATTCAAAATACATAAGAAAAATAAATGGCGAGTATTTTTGTTACTAATTGATAATAAGAATCGGATTATTCGTTCAAAATCTTTCCAGTATATACCGATTGTCAAAAATTGCAGTCGATGGCACAAATCAACAAGTAATTCGATCTTTCTTAAAATACATTTGTTAATAATAGTCGCATTCATCATACTACTTATATTTGATACTGATCAAAAATTTCGTTTTGCTACATTAATATAGAATATGCTTTAGTCACGTTTCGCATATATACACTTCCTTTCTTAAACTCACCGAATATTCTCATGAAGAAAACTTCTGACTGTCGTTTCTCCTTCAGAAAATATAAAAAGAGTAATTGGTGATTCAAACGAACATAAAATATTCAATAAGGTAAACAAGTTACCCGCCAGATACGTCATTCTGACGCCATTTATTTGTTTTCTGATAGAAATTTCGATATGTTAAAATACTGATGCTGATGATTGAACATGACAAAAGTACAGAACTTCTTGCTTTTCAACAATTTAGAGAACTTCATTGATGCAACAAATTTTTTTCATTCTGTTCATCTTAGGTTATAGGTGTCGGTATGGATGGTATGAGTATAAATGTGAGCGTGTGGTGTGGTGCGGATGTAGGTGTGGGCGCAGAGTGTGGATGTCGATGTTGGACTGGGTGTGGCTGTGGGTTGATGAATCCAAAGTCAACACCGACATCCACGCTCATATACACACCCACACCCACACCCTACCCACACCCACACCCACACACCTATACTCACACTCATCCACAGTCACCCACACTCAGACCCATACTCACACACACGCATCCACACCCGCACTCGCCCACACCCACACTCACCCACGCCCACATTCATCCACAGTCACCCACACGCTCAGACCCACACTCACCCATACCCACACACCTACACTCACACTCATCCACAGTCACCCACACCCAGACCCACACTCACCCACACCCACATTCACCCACACCCACACTCAACCACACCCACACTCATCCACAGCCATCCACACCTACATCCATACCTCACACTCATACCATTCGCATGCACACTCACACTCGTCCACAGTCACCCACACCCACCCCCGTACACACACACATCCAGGCCCACACCCATACTCACCCAGATTCACATCCACACTCACCCAGACCCACACCCACACTCACAAAAGACCTGCATCTAACTCCTAAATTCGATTCCGACTCCAACTTCGACGGGATTGGAATTGAAATGAGTCTCTTTTTTTCGAAGTCGAAGTCAGAGTCGATGCAAATTATAGAAACTTTGAAAACTCTGTTGCATGTTTTTCTTGTGCAACATTTATTATTCACAATTGTAGCTTCTGGTTAACAAGAACATCTGGTGTGGATGTTGATCTTCGATTTATCAATCCACATCCACACCAGAGACCGTCAAATGGCAGGGCAATAGGGCAGCCCTGCCCTGAGGTAGGGCAGAGCGTGTTTTCATTTTTGGCCCTGCCCTGCAAATCAAAGCAGGGCAGGGCAAACTTTTTCGCCCTGATGAATTTTTTCGAATATTAACAAAGAGAAATTTTCTAATCAATAATTTTTATATTCTCAGAAATATCAATAGATATCATTGTGTGTTCATCGACATATGTAAAATTTTAACTATATTGGGTGACGACAGTATTCGAAATTTTCACTGGGTATTATCCATTAATTTGTAGTGACATCCAATGTAATATATGGTGGAATAACGATAATTGTATAACTTAACAAGTTACTTTCATAATTTCATGTTTTGATATCTTTTTCTTCTAAATGATTTCAGATTTGCGGGTGTGGGTGTGGGTGTGGGGTGGGGTGTGAGGTGGGGTGTGGGGTGGGTGTGGGTGGGTGTGGGTGTGAGGGTGTGGGTGAGGGGTGTGGGTGTGAGGGTGTGGGTGTGGGTGTGGGTGGGTGTGGGTGTGGGTGTGGGTGGGTGTGGGTGTGGGTGTGGAGTGTGTGGGTGTGGGTGTGAATGATGGAAATACCCACACCCACCCACACCCACACCCACACCCACACCCACACCTACACCCACACCCACACACCCCACAACCACACCCACACCCACCCACACCCTCATCTGAGCTCTTAGCTATTGTAAAATGACTATGACCATGTTAAAATATTTAAGGACTCATCTATACATTTTTTCAGTAAACTAAGTCTTTAAATTTGGAATATTTCTTCTACCCATTCACTCACACGAAAACTACTTCAGGTGCCTCTCGCGATTGCAATGATTCTTTTGCCTGTCGATACTACACAAAACAGCCTACAAACATTTGAGTTTCCATTTTGATTTGACTAAGCTATCAAATTTTTTAAATATTTCCTTTCACGAGAAAATCCATAAAAGGTGCGGTTTTTACGATTTTTTTTCATTAAAATTTCGCACTGTTTTTATGCGTTTTTTTTGGGGTATTTGTTTGACTGGGTAGATGTCGACACACAGTCAACTATGAACTTATTTTGGTTCATATTTTAACTTAAAAATGATCATTGACTATAAAAGAACAAGGTGATTTTTACAGAAATATATAATTACTTAGATATTCGTTGTCAGCTGTACTCGTGAGACTCAGTTATATGACTGATTAAAAACAACAGATCCATTCATTGTAATTGGCTCAGCCGAAAAAAAGAAAAGTTCACACAAGTAAACAGAGAAGGACAATGAATGATTGATTTCATTCCATGTCCTGGTAGATGGTGGAAGGTTCACATTCAACACAAGTCACGTTTTTTTTATTTTGGACACCGAAGTATCTGAATGATTGCAAGAGACAAGAAGTTTGCTTATTGTGTTTTTGTTTCAGGTATATAAATGGCATCTATTAGTCCGATCTCTTACACATGTATTGAATATTCGTTTCTGACGGATCGAATCCTTGAAAAATGCTCAACATTGTTTAATAACAACTATGGTATCTGGAGTGACGATGCTCCTCTCTATAGCAACAACATCTTACAAGCCGGCACTCGTGTTAGACTTGGACTCAAGCGTCTTCGTGAGCTAATACTGTTCAACGACCGCTGTTTTCTTGTCATTGCAGAGAAACGTTCATTTGATAATGATCAATTTGAACTTATTGGACATGCCTTCTGCACATCAGCTAAATACGATCGATTAAATGGCAATGTCGTATGGATTACCCAATTGGTTGTTAGTTCTTCTTACTGAGGTCAAGGTATAGCCGGAACCCTGCTTTCCATGGCTAAGAATAGCATCGAAGATGTTGTTGCCATCGGACTTGTTTCTTCACATCCTCATGCTGTAATTGCCCTCTCCAATGCCTGCAATCGCATTTCAATCGATTTGAAATTTATTGCTGATCCTGCGGAAGATCTCATTCGAGCATGCAACGTTCCTTATCTTTCACATGTTCAACTCATCGGTTCCATTTTCAACACTCAACCGCTTCTCACTGTCGATGATAATCAGCAACCTGTTTCGCTCGTCAAAACAGACTTTTTTGTTGATCACAAGGAAATCTTGGCAATTCTCAAAGATATTCGCGAGAAGTGGATTCTTGGACCTCTTTTGGATGGCCACGAGTTTTTCGTCGTGTTCCCAACTACCTCCGTTCGCCATTCAAGAACTTCTTCAAGCAGATCTTCATCTGATATTTAACCATCAGAAAATAATCCACAACATCTTCTCAAACTTAATTCATGAACAATTGAATTGTTTTGTACAAGATGACTTTTTATTTGTTGTTATTCAATTCAGATTTTCATTATTCTTATATCACAAATAAATATCTTTAGTTGGTCACAATCGACCAAGATCATCTTCTTATATTAATTGTTCAGACATATTAGCTGTTTATCAGTATAAGTTAAGTAGAAAATACGAAACGTCATGATGAACTTTAAGTCAGAGATGAAATTCATCTTCGATAATCTTTTACTCGATGATCATCTAATTAATGAAAAATTTGATCAATATTCTCTCATCTCGATCTCTCGAATGACGATGATTGACAAAAATCGAAAAATATTTAATTGAATTATCAAGCAAGAACAAAGAAAAATGGATTATTGTAGCCAAATAGATATTTTTCTCATAAATATCATGTGATTTTTACATTCTATAATGATAAGATCCTGATCAACAAGAAAATCTTTCAGAATTAAAAGTCAATAAAACAAAAAAAATGAATAGGAATACCATTACTTTTGTTGGTTCTTGAGAACAGTTGAAGAGAAGACGATCACTCTCATCCTCAATATAGTTTCGGGATAGTAAGATATTCTTGCTCGGTGATTCTTGATACAGGAATCTGAGTGAAGGTTACATATATCGAAAAATTAATGAATCAGTTCAAACTAATTACTTTCATACTGGGATGGTGATGTCAGTTGTTTCTGATTAGAATATACACTGAAAAAAAAATCCGTAGAATAATCAACCCTTAGACCCCAAATACGGTTGCATAAACCCTTCAAGGGTTTATAACAAAGTGATCTACCCTTTAAGGGTTTATGGACCGAAGGGTTTATAACAATAAGGGTATATGAAAATAAGAAGGGTATATGACGTCTATTTAAGGGTTTATTACTCAAATTTTTAATCAAAAGGATTTATTATCCTACCCAGAAGGGTACATTATTCTACGTTTTCATCAAAAGGGTATGATGTTGTACGCATAAGGATAGATCATTCTGCGAAGCCCGTAAAAGGTTTATTATTCTACACATAAGGATAGATAATTCGACGACTACAGGAAAAGGGTACATCACCCTACAGTTTTAGGGAGTGGGTTTATTATTCTTCGTCTAAGGGTAGATTATTCTACGATTATAAAAAAAGGGTTTATTATTCTACGCCTAAGGCTACACCATTCTGCATTTATGGAAAGCAGAATTTATTCTTCTACGTCTAAGGATAGATCATTCAACTACCATGAACACAGGGGCGCATTATTACTGAAAAAAATCCGCATAATAATCTGTCCTTGCACTTGAGAAATTTATCAATAAACCTTTAAACGGCTTATGCCAATTTTATCAACTATTTGAGGGTTTACTGCTCGATGCGTTTATGAAACTATAGGTTTTGAAAGCTCAAGGTGTATATGGTAGTTACATAAGGGTTTCTTATGTTACGATTTCGAGATAAGAGTATGTTTTTCAACCAATATCAGTAGATTATTGCACACATTCAAGATAAGAGTGTCTTATTGTTCTATTCCAGATTTATTATACAACTTTTTGATTAAATGAGTATGTTACTCTGCTTTTCTGGAAAAGATACGCTAACATTCCAATAAACACCTCATAATTCTACGCCTATAGGCAGATTGTTGTACCTTGTCTTTCAAAATGTTTCTTATTCTGCGTATAGGGATTGATTTATCTACTTTTTAATCAAAAATGTTTACTTCTGTACGTAAAGTGTTATGATTTACACCGCTTCGTTGACAAGAGTCTATTATTTTATCGGTAAAAGTCAACTTCGTTACTCTCTCGCCGGTAATAGTTTTCCTCTTGTCGTCTAAGAGTTGATTCAACGTCTTTTTCATTTGTAGAGGTTTTGTTGCTCTACGCGTAGGTTCTGATTCTTCTACTTCTTCAGTCAGAAGGGTTTTAGTATTCTACAATTTCGTTGAAAAGATTGAATACTGTACGTTTAGGGGTTCATTCTTCCACCTCTTCGTTTAGAGGGATGTATTATTCTACGTAGGAAAGTTGATTATTGTATACTTCGGTTGGAAAAGTTTATTACTGTACGTATAGAGGTTTATTCTTCTACTTCTTCATATAAAAGAGTTTATCATTCTACGTATAGAGGTTGATTGTCCTATACTTCCAATAGAAAGGTTTATTACTCTGCGTATAAAGGTTTATTCTTCTACTTCTTCATATAAAAGAGTTTATCATTCTACGTACAGAGGTTTATTCTTCTACTCCTTCATATAAAAAAATTTATCATTCTATGTATAGAGATTCATTATTCTACACTTTCGTTGGAAAGGTTTCTTCTTCTACATTCATGAATAAAGTATTGGATCTGTTCATTAAAAACGGTTGTTATTCTTGATTCAGTGTTCATTCTTTATCGAGTTGCGTTGGAAATGTGATTGATAAATAGTTGTCTATACATCAAGAAATGATTAATATAAAAGTGACTATTATCCATCCTTCAGAGCTTTGCTAAAGAAGATTAATGTGAAGTATGTGAGAGCTATTTTGTTTTGTCTAGAACGGTTCTGGAGTTACTGTTGAACAATTTTCCGTAATGGTTCTGGATGCTACGAGGGTGTGGCTGTGGGTGGGTGTCGGTGGGTGTGGGTGTGGGTGTGAG
>CAJNOL010001885.1:0-33319 GCA_905250125.1 Rotaria sordida | reverse complement strand
CAGCCACCCACACCCACCACACCCACATCCACATCCACACCCCACACCCACACCCTTCATTAGGATCTACACGATGTGCTATGTTTCAGCTGATTTCAAGATCTCGACTATATCGGCCCCTGTGGTCCCCCACGGCATTTTATTGAATTTTTTAGTATTTTTAATTTTTGACACTGTTGTACAACTTTTCTCTTACTTTTGAGATTCTCAATCGATAGAGATTGAAAAGTTGCACTAATGAGCGAAATTTGACGTTGCGGCAAGGCTCACTTCATGTCGAATGGAGACTAATACAGTAAAAATAGGCCTATTTTAGCCATAATTCGGACTTTTGACCTTGTTACACCATTTTTTCTTCTGTTTAGAGATCACCAGCAGATAGAGCGTGCAAAGTTACCCATAAGTTCAAATTTTGAGGTTGCGGCAAGGTTTGCTTCATGAGAAACCTGAAGGAGGAAAATCGGTATATAGATAAAAGGACCGGATTCAGCCCCAGAATCCCCATCTATTATTCGAAGGTAACGTTTTTGCGTCCTAAAAAGTGCAGATTCGTAAAGAGCTCGAAATTTCAGGCATGAAACAGTATTTTCCGTGGAATTTTAAATAATTACTATTCCATAGGGCTTCAAATAGTCGAAAATAAGGTATCTTGAGTGGTCAGGACCATTTAAGGAAGAAAACATTTTCTAGTGGTTTTATTTTGATTTTCGTAATCAGCACCCTTGAATCTATAGTTCCAGTTGGTTTTGAATCAAGAAAAACAAAATTTTGTTTTTCACGATACTTGGGGGGACCCCAGGGACCAAACCCATGAATGTCATTTTTTAGGGAATAAAGTTGAAAAATATGATCAGGATCGAATGCTTATTAAAGCCTGATACAAATAAATGAATTCTGAAGGGGGCCGAAAAAAGGCCTTATCCGCCCATGTCCTTTCATCACAATTCAATGATAGACAAATGGATATTGATCTTCCTCGATCAACAACTGCAGAAGTTTGTATTCCTACTACAGTTCAATTTGAAGAAGTTTATGAAATGTTGAATATATTGGCAAGTGGCATCGAAACATTGGTCAATGATGAACAACGTCTATGTAATGAATCACTCCAAATGCAAATTACACTTATAACATTGAAAGAAGAATTATCGAAACTCAAATTATCTGTTGAAGAATCAAATGCATTTTTGCAGGGAGTGAAACAGAATCAAGACATTCTTAATCAAGACTTTGTATCCTTGCAAGAAAAAATCAATGATTTGCAATATGTTTCATATAGTAAAACATTGGTTTGGAAAATATAAAACTTTCATGAGAAAATAAGTAACTTGAACAATTAGTCTTATGCTTGAAGATAGAAATCAAAATATGCTGTCGACAACATAATCAAAGAAAAAGATGTTCTTCGTTTTCTATAACATTATTGAATAACACATAAACGATTCAGCGTTACATTCAACATAGTATATTGTCACGCATAAATACAATGAATGAGTGAGCTATTGATGAATTGATGGAAGCAATTATCAATTCTATCGATCGGCTAAATTTCTTTATACTTGCAGCTACTCTTCTTCACCCAATTTTTTGTGGAACTCACATATTTTACTAAGGAAAATAGTGAGTGTAAGTTGTATGGTAAGGTTTTTCGCTCGAACATTCGAATCCTAAAGTAGTAACCCGAATCAATGGGTGACAATGAGAGTATTGGTCGATGATTTTTAACGCTTCTGACGGTCATAGCAATGCTGGCAAAGGTGCTCGCAATAGACTTTAGCAACCGAAGTTTTGATTAGTGAATACGTTTCCAAAGCAATCCAAGACAGCAGACTTCTTTCCTATAATTTCTTAGTAAGAAAAAAAAAGATATTGATCGGCATTAACAATAAGGCTTAGATTGTTCGAGAATGTTTCAAAATTTTACTTGAAATTGTAATGGTGTCAATACCTTTCTGAGTATTCTAGATCGTGCAATTTTTTTAATGTTTATGCAGATTTCCGATTGTATTCAAGATTTACTTGACCTATTTGACATTAATGTAATGAAGCTGGAAAAAAAACATATGAGTTTCTCATATTTGCTTCAAAGAGACTGCACTGGCAAGGGTTTAAGCTTAATTTCTAGTTGATGCACAATCTGAAAGGCAAACATCAATTTATATTCACCTCCATTCTATTCATCACCTACTGGCTATAAAATGAGAGCTCGTCTTTATTTAAATGGTAATGATTCAACTACAAAGTCTTAGTTTGTTTATACGATCAAACACCTGCACAACGACATATTATCGATTCATTTCGACCAGACATAAGGTCGAATAGTTTTCAACGACCTCGATCGGATATGAATATAGCCCAATGGAATACCTAAATTTTTCCCATTGGATATGATTAGATATGAAGGAAATTCATATGTCCGAGACGACACAATGTTCATCAAAATTATAGTTGATTTTGAAGAAATACAGAAAACGTTATTGCCGTGTGCTTTCAGTCTCAATCCTGGCCTACCAATGCATATTCAACAAACGATGATAAAGCAAGAAGCGGAGCAAAGATCTCAACAACAGTCTTGGAAGCAAGTTGAGATACCCCGAAAGTAATCTACCGTTGAATCTATATCAAGTACTGCATCAATAATCAAGAATCTCCTATTTTGAACTTCTATTACCTTATCAAGTATTGAAGCAATAATCCAGAGTATCCTATTTTGAAGTCATCACATCTTTTTATTATTCAAATTATAAATGATCTGCTACTTTAACCTGCTCTTTTTTTAATAATTATAGAAAGTTTATCAATCTTCCATAAAAAATATATTGAAGTCATTGATTGTTTGATAATAGATAATTCTACTGGAAGGAATTTTATTTTAAAGAGCCATTATTCAGATAGTTTTTAAACAATTGTTTAAACAATAATAAATAGATTTTATTTGATCGATATCCCATGAGGATAGAGACTGGCTTCTAAATGATAAGCTTATACATTGTTGTTGACATTCAACATTTGTATATATTTTTGTGAAAAAATTTTCTTTTTATTCTTTACATATAATGAAGTATTGTATTTGATTCAATAACATTTTAAGTCTGATGAAAACGTAACAGTGTCATATTATTGACTGACATCTCATATTGAATATTGAATTAATAGCACTTACGAGGAAAGTTCCCAACTGTTCAATCGCTTTTGAGTCGAAACCATGTGCATCATGTAGGTCCTAATGAGCTATGAATACCCTGAAAAGAGTTCGGGCTGCTAGCTTATTATTATTGAGATACTACATGTTTATGGTATTTTTAATTAAGCACAATGCCGTGGTCCCCCTCAGCAACCAGAAAAACTGAATTTTGAGTTTTGGCTTCAAACTTTGCACAGAAACAGACGTCAGTAAGAGAAGTTTATTGTGAAATTTTCGAGGTATGTTCAGATTTCCGAAAAAGGAAATTACAGAAATTTCCGAAGCTTCTATCAACTCGATAACTACATAGCAAACCAAATGAAAATATTTTGGAAATATTGGAAAGTTTAGAAATTTTAGAATTTTCTGTAATTTCGGAAATTTCGCTATGTATAGAATTTTGGAAATTTCAGAAATTTTGGAAATTATATAATTTTGAGAAGTACCAAACAATTTAGAACACAAGTGCTTGAAATTTCCAAAACTTCCGAAATTTCCTTTTTCGGAAGTCTGAACACTGCTGAAATTTTCAGGCCTTTTGGTCATTCCTATCCTAAGATGCAGCTAAAAAGGGTGTTTTTACACTGCTTATATACCTCCGACAGATTCCGATGTTCATATTTCAGAATAGGAACAACCAAAAGATCTGAAACTTTCACAATAAGCTACTCTCATTGAGGTCTGTTTCTGTGCCAAATTTGAAGTCGAAATTCAAAACTCAGTTTTGCTGGTACTTTTGAGGGAAATCACAGCATCCTGCTTAACAAAATCGTAAAAATGCAGTATCTCGACAGTAATAAGCTAGCAGCTCGAACTCTTTTCAAGGTATTAATAGCTCATTAGGACCTACATGATGCATATGGTTTCGACTCAAAAGCGATTGAACAGTTGGGAAGCTTCCCTCGTTAGTTGACTCATCTTGTTGAATCAGAACTTTACTTTCAATGATTCGTCGTAAATATATGAATAAATATAAATGTAAGAAAGACAAACTCTGGATTCTTATCATTCACTTACGTTTACTTTCGATAAATAAAGAACACTTAATCCTTTTTGATCTAAACTTGCAAGGATATGATAAAGAATCAATTATTGAAAATTCTACTCACAAATTTTTCCTTTTCAGTACTTGCCACTTAATGTTGATATTATTGAACGAATGACAATTTATTTAGTGTGACAAACCCGAGGAATAACTCTATTGCTACTGTCGATAATGATATTTATTTGAACTACTTCATCACTTCAGTTGTATCAATATTAATACGAACACATGCTTATATACTAGTCGCACAAGGAAAAAGAAAGAAAAACACAGTTTGTCAAGGTCAACATTATGAATAAATCATCTTGAGAAAAGAAGAGAAGAGAAGTGAAGTGTACCGGTGAATAATCTGCCTTTATAAATAGCACAAAAAAATAATAAAATCAAATTTTTCATGATGTTATATTTTATGAAAACGTTGCGTATACTTCTTACCGGAAGTATTATGGTTAATCATATCTGAGGCTAAGAGTATTGGTAAATTGAAGGCTCATATTCCCACTTTTTGACTCTTTTACTTTTCTTCCTTCCTAGAATAAGCAGATATATACTCAATATGAAAGTTTCAGTATTTCTCTTCCCTGCATGTGAAAATTTCAGAATTTCTTTTTATTCTTGGGTGTGAAGGCGTGAGTGTGAGTGTCTGAAGTTTTTGTTTAAACCCACACCCCACATCTACACCCGCACCCCACATCCACATCCACACCCACCCATACCCACATCTGCCATTTCGATTTTTAAATTTATATTAGACTATCTTAAAAGATTGGTTTTTCTCATAAGATTTAGATAAAAAAATAAACCAATCTTTGTTCGAAATATTTCTTTTTGCGTTGTAAATATTTTTGAAGTTCAAGTTCAAATGAACGAGCTAAATGTTATTCTTTTTCCTCTTGTTTATTGAGAGATAAGATGAGACGTCAAATCATATAAAATATCTATTTAAATTGAAAAATGAATTAAAGTAAAAATTATCAACTTTTGTATTGTCTGGAAAGAAAATTGTCTCATGTTCCTGATAGTGTAAGTTTTATTTATTTCAACATGAAATTAAATGCAACAACATCTTTCTAGAACAATCGTGCTCTTTTAACTATCAGCAATCGAATTATCGAATGGAGATGCAATGAAATGTCTCCTTACTAGTCATTGTCTAATTTTGAACCATTCCAATCACGTCACATTATACAGAAATCAATATCGATTTGTGCACTCCATATGAAATGAATGTCGTTGAATAACTATGAGTTTTTTTTGGTTCTTTGTCGTCACTCGTCGTCTTATCTTTCAGTGAATGTTTTATTGTTGTGTGCAGTCCTTCTCATAGAGTGCTTATTTGATAAGAAGTTTTAAAAAACGAAAAAAAAGGAGGTAAACACAAACAGTAACGGAAGATAAGGGATTGACATGCTGCAAAAGTAAGATACGAATCATTCAAAAAAACCAGGCTAACAGTGTAAGACACAGAAAACATTCTAATCAACAGCAGCACATTATTCAAACTACGAAGAACTTGGTGACTTTAATAATTTAATCCTAGTAAGTAATTTCTTAGGAAGGTTCGATATACAAATGAAATTATATTGACTGTTATTTACTTTGCGCAAAGAAACTGCGAATATTTTACTTCTTCTTTTCTTCCATTCTATTCATTAATTTTCAGTTATTAAAGACATAAGAAGGCAAAAATGAATATAATGCGCTGGCGACTTTAATAAGACTACGTATAAAGAGAACACGAACACAATGGTAAAATTTGAATGTTGGTAAGAGTAACGATGGAAAAACTTCTAATCACAGCAAAATCCGTTACAGTGAGGTCAGGAAGCTTCGCTTCACTTACTGATGTTACAAAGTTAGAGGACCAAAATTAACCACTCACAGAAATGCGAAACATAAATGGCCAATCATTTCGAGCCATAAGACATTGCGCAAATCATTGACAAAAGAACTTTGTTCTCAACGACTATGAGTGAAAATCAGATCGAAAATTTTCCGTCATATGTCGCGTTTCGAAGTCATTATGCAATATTTCGCGCCTTCCATCAATTTGGCAGGGTGGCGGCGAAAACTTCAGGTTCACAAAGAAATTCATAGAGATGACTCTATAAAGCTTCGGATGATAGCGAAATCTGTAAGGGCGAATGCTAAAAACTTCACCGGGTATGGAAATCCTTGAGAATCACGGAAAAAATCTCCTGCTCTCACAAACGCTGATGATGGTAACGGCAGGGAAGCCGCAATTATTCAGTCATCTGTCAGGATGTCAGCGAAAAGTTTTAAGCGATACAGAATATCATGAGAACAACACCAACATATTTAACCCTTTTGGTCCGTGCGACGCACATGTGCTTCCTGGCATTTTGCGCACTGAATACCTTTAAAAAACATGGTGTTTTAGTTATTTAATGGTATAAATTGCATGAATATTTGTATTTAGGATATTTGTGCGGTTAAGGTTATTTATAATTACTGATAATTATGGCTTCTCTCTTAACCCATTCAGTCCGTGATTATTTTTATGGAGTAAAAAGGACGAGAGAGATCGGTAGGCAAATCAGCACTATAAAATTTTTTTGATTCGAAACTCCAACTATATTATACAAAACGAAAGAGCTTCTCGAGTTGAGCATTTTTTGTGACGAAACCTGACCTTTTAAATGAAACCGTGGAGAGTTCTGAGCATGACAACGACTAAAACGATTGAAATTTTACAATTTAGCTTATTGAAAATTCTTCATGATTTCATTTAAAAGATCAAATTCCGTCACAAAAAATGCTCAACTCACAAAGCTCTTTCGTTTGGTATAATATAGTTGGAGTTTCGAATCCAAAACTTATTGTAGGGCTGACTCACCTATCAACCTACTCGCGTCCTTTATACTATATAAAACTAATCCCGGACTCAAAGGGGTAAACTCATGTAGGGATCCGTATGGGTGTGGGTGTGGGATGTAGGTGTAGGTGTAGGTTAGGAGAAGATTTACAGCAACAGCGACACCCATCTACACCACAAAAATAGATAAAAAGGTCATGTTCTTGACCAGCTCGATAAACTATGTCAAATGATGTATGATTGAAGGTAATCTATTTTTTTTGCTTCTCTTTTGCCTTTGGTGCACTTTACCTAGTCATTTATTAGGATGCCAGCGAAATGCTGCAAGCGATACAGAAAATCATAAGAATAACATCAACAGATTTAGATTCAAGTAGAAATCCGTAAGATAGTCGATCAGAACACTTACCCCACCGATCAATGTGTCCAAGTCGGGGCAAACAGCATGAGACACTGCGAAATCACACGCCACAGGGAAGTCGAAAAGCTGCAAGCTAGGTATGAGTGTGGATGCCGAGTATTTGGCTAGAGTGTGGGTGTGGGTGTTGACGAGTAGAAGATCCGCACTCACATTCACCCACACCCTTTGAGTAGCAGCGAAAACATTTAGATTGTACAGCGATTGGTGAGAGAGATCAAAAAGCTTGAGAATTCTGTCATATGAAAGTACCAGCAAAAAGGTTCAGGTTGCAAGGAATGCCTGTAAATAGAGACAAAAACTTTACAATCGTAAAGGAAGTTTTGAAAGGAAGGGTAAAAAGCTTCAGAAGCCAGTCATGTTTCAACCTATGCGTAAAAGTTCTCTGAACATCGGTCGCTCTCTTGGGGCTGCAGCGAAAGCTTCCAGACCATAGAGAAATTCACAGGTGTAGATGTGGGTGGGTCTGTGTGTCAAGGGAAAAAAAAATACCCATACCTATACCCATACCCACACACGAACACACACCCGTCCAAATACACACGTGCCTACACAACTATACCTGAAAAACTTTAGGCTACGTGGTCGTGCTTCGAAGTCAGTGTGCAAGGTTTTGACTCTTCCACGGATTTGTCAGAGCAGTGCTGAAAGCCTCAGGACCACCAAGCAATCCATAGGAACAGCACTAAAATCCTTCAAACAATAGAGAAATCTGTATGGATGAAGTTGCAAGGTTCAAGTAGTATATGAATAGCTGAGAGTCACGGAGAAAAAAAATCGTGTTCTCACAAAAGCGAATGATGGTGACGATACAGGAGCCGCAATCACCCAGCGTTTGTCAAGATACCAGCGAAAAGTTTCAAGCGATACAGAAAATCATAAGAATAACATCAACATATTTAAACTCAAGTAGGAGTCTATAAGATAATCGATCAGAACACTTATCCTACCGATCAATGTGTCCAAGTCAGGAGAAACAGCGTTAGGCACCGCGAAAGTACACGCTACAAAGAAGTCAAAAAGCTGGAAGCAACTCATTCATTAGACTAAGCGTCCGCAAAGAGTATCGTGTCATACTGGGAATGCTTGAAACTTACATCAATAGCCTTAGGACTACAGACGCACACATAAGAAGAGTGAAAGAGTTCGAAAACTTCCATCTCACCTATTCATTTATTAGGGTACCTGAAAAGTTCCGAACACCGAGCGATATATAAAAGCTACCACGAAAAATTTCAATCTAGCCATCATTGCATTTCTGTGATGGTGAGGACTTGAGGAGGACAAAGAAATGTGTTAGCAAAGTAAAAGAACCTCGGAGAATCCATCCCTATCTTAAGATAGTCGCGATGACTTTCAAGCTACCATGAACCTATTTTAAAGGCAGCAAAAACTATTAGATCATAGAAAAATGTGTGAGAGGAACCGCGAATGGCTTCAGACAATCTAGTCATGTGGTAGAGTGGTCAGTAAAAGCTTCACGGTACCTAAAAAGATTAATAGAATTGGTCAATATGTCAGGTTAGCCAGGAAAATCTTCAGCATACCCATTGAATGATTTTGGATGACAGCAAAAATCTTCGAATCGCAGAGAAATTGGTGAGAGGAAGATGAAAAAGCTTGAGAACCCTGTCATATAAAAGTAGCAGCAAAAGGCTTCAGAAGAGAGTCATGTCTCAACGTACTCGTTAAAGCTTTCCAGGTATCGGCCAATGTCTTGGAATTACAGCGAAAACTTTCACATCAGAAAGCAATTTGCGTGAGAGATAAAAAAAAGTTCCAGAGAACCAATCAATCCTATTGAGTGATGATGAAAACCTTAGAATAATATATCAGTGTGTTAGCGCAACAGCAAAACAAGATTTAAAGAAGCAATGAATGTGTTAGAGTAGCCGTGATGAATTTTATGCTATGGAACAACGTCTTTGGGTGATGGCGAAAGCTTCCGCATGACAGGAGAATTTCTGAAAGCAACACCATATAGCTTTAGAAGGAGCCCACTATCTGTATATGTAATAGCAAAACCTTTAGCATTCGTGGAATGTCTATGAGTGAGTGAGAGATCTGTTTCAACATACAGAAATGCCTTAGAGACTGCAGAAATTCCAGGGGACCAACCAATGTGTCACATGCTTGAGAAAAGCTTCAAGGTAGTGACTTCTATCTCTGAAAGATGGGGAGTTGTTTTCGATCTCAGGAATTTATTAGAGAAATCAGCCATGCCTTGTTGTAACCATATAGAGCTTCAGACTTCCAATCAACGTCTCTGAATGGTAGCCAAAAATCTTAGTGGCACAGGATGATTTGAGAGACGAAGAGAAAAAAGTTTTCAATGACTGCCATAGGTGTGTGCAGTGATAAGAAGCCTAACCCTTCGATGAATGTCTGTAAGTAGGGCGCAATATTTTTCATCACAGAAAGACACTTACGAGCCACAACGAAATTTTCAAGCAACCGATCAATACGTCAGAATTTAGGTGGCGGGGGCAATGTATATGTGAATGGGTGTGGGTGTGAATGCAATGTAAGTGTGCTTGGATGTGAATGTGGGTGGGTTTCGGCTCTCACTACACCCACACCTACACTCATTTGCAAGGAAAAGAGTCATGCATGATCTAGCATGTTTTGCCTAAAAAGTGGAAAACAAAACCATGATTGCATGCATACGGTTGTCAATGGCATGGCTATGTATGTACTAGTGTTTTGAATTTATGAGCAACTATTGCTGATATTTTAGTAACTTGTATGGTTTGTCTTCTAAAGTTTCGTGTTTGGCTAGGTGGTTCAAATAGATGATGATTGATCTTGGATAAACAACTTTGCTTTCGTAAATTCTAGAATTCTGTATTTATTCGAGTAATATTCACTTTGAGAGTACGCTTTTATTCGTATTAATACAGTCCTCGACTTACTCAGCGAAATGTGCAAAGTATGAATAACTCTTTCTTCTTCTTTTGACCATCTTCAAATGATAGCAAAACTCACACAGGTCAAATTTGAATTGAAGTAGACAGTAGAAATGCTGATAGTTTTTTATGTTAAATAGTTTACAGATTCCTTCTCACTTTTTTTTCACAGTAAATTCTAACTGGTATATCAAAATAAATAATTGATTTGGTAAAAAAATAAAATGAGTTCGAGATTATTCTAAAGATGTTGAATTTGTTTTTGAGTAAAATTTGAAGGAATAAAGACTAATAAATCTAAGGAATGTAATTTCATCAAATTAGGCTTCATTTTACTTAAATTACTGTATTGTAGTGACTTCTACTTGGAAAAGAATTATGAAAACCTTCTACGCAGAACTTATGCACAGTTGAGGCTTTTGTGAGCTTTTGATCGCATGGTCGGTCATATATACTTATGGTGTAAGTCGAGATTTATGATTTCCAGAGTATATTTATATCACAAAGAGTGTTTCTCTATACTTACATACATAATTAAACATCGTAAAAGAATGCCTGCAAAGCTGAGAATAAACGAAACATTGATGGGTCCACATATAATCATTTGAAATGGCAAAGTTTTAAATCATTTTCTCAATATTTTAAATTTGATTTGAACGATTCAATAATGTAATAGTGAAGACTCTATTGAATAGTTAAAAGAAAACTACAAATGTTATACTGTAAATATGGATGAAACTGTGAGCAAGTGTTGGTGACTTTTTATTCGGCAGGAGTTGAAAGGTTTGGTAATGAAAAATTCCTTTTACCGTTTGATTCAATTATTAAAAATAAGCAGATCTCACAAAGAGTTGATTGAAAACCATAGATTTTGCGAGTTTCTAGAATACTCAGAGCTGTGTGAATTTCTTCGTCTATTTGAGTAGTTCTGCGGATCATATGAGATCAGAGAATTCGTAGTGTTCCTTGAGTCTTAAAACTATCAAACAGGTTTTAGTATTAAAATGTTTGCTTTCTAATAGATTTTGGAATTTCGTCAATTCTAAGACTTGCAAACTCAGAGAAATTTGCCAGATATTCTACTATTTTGTTCAAAATTAGAAAATCAAGGGTGTCTTAGTAATTTGCAACGCTTGCATGTAGAATAATCATCGATCTAAAAAGACTGCTGTCAAACAGAAATATCTCAATTGGAATTGCGTTCTTTATGATACATCGCATCTAACTGAATTGAGTCAGGATTTCACGGCTAACAAATCTTAAACTCTCAAATTAAACGAATCTTATAGTTTAGTATCAACAATGCTTCTTCAATACAGTGATGTCAGTGATTTTCGAAACATGTTTTTGACTCCTACTGTGGCAACTGTTATATATTCCTATTACATTATTAAAGCAAACCGTCAGATTAGCTAGCGTTGTACGAAGTGTGGAACAAAGACTTCTATGAGAACTCTCTACGCATAATAGCAACAAATTAAAACAAATAAATTTAGTTGAATATCAAAGAAACACTAAAAAAAATAAATGAAAACTGAAACAAGATCATAATATCAAATAATGGAGCGATCAGGTAACAACTTGTATCTGAATCAGACAGAAAATGTTTGACTAGTCAGGAAACATAAAGTTGAAAGTAGAAAATCCAAAAAAATATGGTACTCTTTGTGATCTATCCTTTCAGAGACGAAACAGTTCAAGTAGCCGAATGTAGAATGAAATACCCCGCAAAGTAAGAGCTGTATGTAACTGCAACTATGATAAATATGACCATTTATCACGTAAGAAAACTGAGAGTTTTGTGAAATAAAACAGAGTCTCAATTCTGCTGCTGTTGTTTCTGTTTTATCATTGAAACTAAAAGAACACAAACTGAATTCATGAAATACGTTCATTACCACTAATATGATAGCACTGGAAACTTATGAAGTAGGCTTCATCATATTTTTTGTTGCAATTTCGTCGATGAACGGCAAAAAAAATATTGAATACGAAGGATTATTAAACTTGAGTATAATAAGAAGCATTTTTTTCATGAAAGAAGCGTGTCAATAGCAGTAAGAGACGAGAAATTTAGACTTTAGATTGATCATTTAATAAGTAGAGCCACATATAGGTCATATCTGTTAAGTAAGAATACAGATTGTTTTCTGCTAAATTCTGTCGAATTGAATATGCTTTTACCTTTAACTTAATTACATATACCAAGTTTCTATGTAACAGAGTGCGGTTTGATCGTCACAAGACATATAGCATATAATCATATTGTCTGCAAGTGGTTCTGGATGAAACATAACGACTGAGAGTTTGTCAAAGGCAGATGCTCAGTAAGTCGATCAAATTATCATTCAACAGATTTCCAGCTGAATTCCATCGGTTTCTCTTTTAGTATAATTAATATTGCAATTTTCTATTCTATTGAATACTTCAGTAAAAATCAAAAACTTGGTAAATCGGATTAAACTTAAGAAGGACGTCTTAAGGTCACGATTTATTCTAAACTTTATCTATTCTTAATAGATTCTATTTAACGAATAAAGTTTCATGTCAAAAGTTTCTTATAACTTGAAACGTTCCGTACGTGAGACTATCAACCACCGTATCATACCATAAAGTCAAAATAAAAATCGATTAATGTCAGACTTATTTTTGCATATGGTAATTGATTTGCATGTGGTCATAATTCGCTCAAAAAGACTATTTTCAATCGATTTTAATTTTAATTTTGTAGCAGAGTAATGAAAAATGATGACTTTAATTATGTTAATATGATTTTGTAATCTCAACCAAATTCAATAAGTAGAAGTATTCATTGAAAAAAAACGAAGAGGTGTTTCATTCTTCACAAAACAAGATTTTTCGCCGATTCGTAATACACTAATTTATTTCGTTGCTATATTTTATTCGTATATTCTCTAGAAAATGCTGGGAGCAATAGAAGAGGTCTAACTCTACTAGAAAGATGTGTTCAAGGTGTAGCTGTACAAAATAAAAATTGTTTAGATTCGCTTTTGACAGTAAATTAACAATGACGAATGGATAGAAACGCCACTGAAGCCAACAGAAGATGATCGCTATTGTACGTTCAGTCATCATCAATCATCATTACCGATCACTTGAGGAGATTTTTTAGGATGAAAATAGTCTAAAGAAATTTGAAGATCTATCTTTGAAACGAAAACGATAAGAAGACTTCTTTCTTAATTGTCTTTCGTTTAATCGAATATATACAAATTATGATTGTTTTTTAGCAATGACAGAAATATTTCGAGTAAGAAACATGTAATAGTTCGTCAGCTTACTCTGTTTTTTTAAAATAAAACGAAAGTAGTAAAGCATCATAGGTAACTTTAAAGCTGACACTTTCCAAAAAATATGACATGAAGTTTATTCTCATTTTTTTACGTATAAAAACTAGAATCCTATATTCTTTTGTTTGAAATTAACGTTAATCACATGGCCTGAGTAAATCATTCGTCATAAAACTAAAGCTTGAACAAGCATTTTTTTTTGCTAGCTAAATCTATAGATTTATTTTTATCCATTGTTCTCTACACTTATTTGAGAACACAGTTGTACAAATTCTCGCAAAGTCCGCACGATCAGTGTTCAGTGCGTTTTATAAAAAATTGTAATAGACAAAAAGATTGCTTGTTCTAAAGTTTTCAGTGAATCTCGTCCTTCATCCATTGAAATATAAAGGACATAAAAGTGTTAAAAACGTTTCGGAAGAAACAGTTATGTGTTAGTGAAACTTATGTTAAGAAAACTGATATAAAATTTAGACAACGAAGAATTGATAGATAAGGAAATAGCGGGCATTCAATATCGGACGAATTTCTATCATATTAACAATTCAATATAAAAAATTTAAATCACTTTGAGAGCGTCATGAAAATATATCTTGATATGAATATTAGAATTCACATCACACGTATTGGAGATCTGTAGACATATCAGATTGAATAAAGCAGTATAATTAAAGTCGGATGGTCGTAAAAGTTGATTATTGTCATAAGTCAAAACAGATGAACGTTGACGAAAATATTACCGCGTACAAGACTTATTGTTTATTATTTTTCAGATATTTATCATTTTTATATTTCGTGAATAGCTTTCTTTTTGTTGAAAATGGCTACAAGTGGTGGAGAAGAAGCGATAGCACAGCGTATTTTACGCATTACAGACATTGCTCAAGAGCCGCTTGAATTTATCACGCCCATTGGTGGCTACGAAAAAATGCCACTTGTTTCATTGGAAATAGCTGTTGAACCGCTTGTTCCTATTCTACCAGCTGTTCAAAGTCATGCATATGTTGCCAAACAACGATGTAAGAATCCTGCCGATGAATTGACACAAGATGAATCCGCCTCAATTATATTATACACGATGGGGTGGAAGCCACTCGATAAATGCCTATATTTTGTTTTGAATGATACATTACGATCACCAGATCGACAACAGAAGCTCGAACCATGGTATTTATTTCTGAGACTCTTCCTTAACGCACTCTATCGTCTTCCATCCCTTCATAAAACTGCATACAGAGGTGTTAAATTAGATCTGAGCAAGCGCTACATCAAAGGAGAAACAATCGTCTGGTGGGGTTTCTCTTCTTGTACAACAGCTGTTAATGTTTTGAATTCGAACCAATTTTTGGGAGCGAAAGGTGATCGTACGATGTTTACCTTACAGTGTCTATCGGCTAAAGATATTCGTAAGCATTCGTATTATCCAGCTGAAGACGAAGTACTTCTGATGGCTGCTACTCAATTCAAAGTAATCGGTTGTCTTAAACTAGATAATCTTCACATTATTCAACTGGAAGAGACTCATCCACCATATCCACTTCTAATACCAGTGCCAATTGTTGCTCCATTACCGATCAATCCAACTTCCACAGGTGAGTGAAAATAAAAACAAAAGAATGTTCTACTCTTTAAATAATACCTCCGGTTTCGATACTCCGAAGAAAGTCAAGAATAATATCCTTCAATCAATGTACGTGTCATAAAATCTGAATACATACAACCAATTTACAATTAACCTTAAAATCTGGTTCACAATCAGCTTAAAATTTGTTCAGTTTAAAGGATCAGCAAAGGAAGTGATTCTATATGACAATATTTGCTTGAGTTTAATGGAGTTGTCGATTTTGCAAATATTTTTTAACAAAAACAAAAACAATCGACTTTGTCTTACATAGTTTAAGCAACCAATTAAGACCCTGACCAGTTTAAAATGTTCTCTTTTGGTCATCAGTCATCATGGTTGAATAGTTACGTTCTTCTATGCGCATCCACAACAAGGGAAAAAATGCATATTTGGATCTTCTAGAACCTCAGCACCTTTGGGCACTGCCGATGCTGAAGTGTGCTCATACATATTTGGAATTCGGCTGGAAATTAAGATGATAGCTATGAATGAGAGTCATACTATTTTAATTCGATTTTTTTCAATGAAGACAAGACTGTTTCGAGAAAATAACGATTTTTTATAAAATTTGACTAAAGATGTTCGGGATTGAGGAATCCAAATCTCTAATCGGTTTTTTGAAATTCTTGAGTTCGATTCTTTCGATTAGGGAAGGTCGAATTCAAAATAAAAAGCTGAATGTTATAAAACGTGAATAAACCGCACGAAATAGGCTTCGTTGACCGAAAAAATCGAACTCAAGAATTTCGAAAAACCGATTAGAGATTCGGATTTCTCGATCCCGAAAGTATTTAGTCAACTTTTATAAAAAAATCGTTATTTTTTTGAAATAGTCTTCATTGAAAAATCGAGTCGGAATAATATGAGTCTCACTCCTAGCTATAATACTAATTTCTATCTTATTTTTCAAAACTCTGTGAGCAACGCAGCATCTTTCAGTATTATTAGGTGCACGGTGCCTGCACTTATCCTCTTGATCCACAAGGTATCATGTTCAAAGCTAGATGCCATCAGTCATAGAGTCACTCCAGAGAATTCACTAGGTATTATTTGTCTTGGATCATCCGTCCGACAGCATGCTGACTACGTTGTGGTATCCAACATAACTCTCGTAGCTGGTCAGTATGTATAGAGAGAGCTCAAGCAATTGAATGTAAGAACCCTGAGTGAGATCGATTTTCTGTCCAGGATTGCAACTAGTCCTAGTCGTATAAAAGATATGTGGCTTATGAGCCGGTCTCCTCACAACATCTATGACTGCAACATAGTCGAAACGCAAGGGGATTCTACTTTGTTCCCTTGGAATACAAAAATAAATATCGAAGAGAAAACTTTAGACTTCTCAGGAACATGAGTCGTTTTTTGCAAGTACAATCGAGATAAAAGGAATCGCGGGATGAGGTCGTTTTGTTTTCTCGGTCTCATGTTGGATTGATTGTGGCATAGCCACTGAATAGAAGCAACGATTTTCATAGTGTCATTATGAACTCATTTGAATGATAATAATATTGTTTTTTTTTCATTCAGACGTACCGAAGCCGTCTCCACCCACACCATCTCCAGTTGTACCGAAACCAATACCAGCACCACCGAAACCAGGTATGTTATGTTGTTTGACATGCGACAGCATTCCCCGGTGAAAAAATTACTTCGTTGGTCCTTTCGCTCATGTTCTACTCGATGATCCCCCATTTCGTTCTGTCATGTACTGTTTGACGTCACAGTAAAGAAGTCCACGCCCTCAAAACGATGAAGAAACTATTATAAGTAACATTTCATCTTCAACTTTTTCTGCTATCAGATGTAGTGTCGAATATTCAGTCATATTCACTATTGTTTAACATTTTTTCTGAACAATACCGTAGTCAAAGAATTTTTGAGAATGATGAAGGATCATACCCAGATGTACTATAAAGTACTGAGATTCTGTAGGTTATGGAGGTGTTTTAAATATTATACTTACCTTCCGGATAAAATACATGTTCTTGTACGTCACAATACACCTATTGCTGATGAGTGAATGCATGACTAAGATCATGTTAGTTTGGCTAATTACCCGGAGAGAAGTCATGCTGTTTGTCCCAGACTCAATTATGAAGATGAGAACCTATGATATTTGTTGAAAGTTAAAAGCAGCTGTATAAGGAATATTTTATTCGTACCTTAAATGATCCTCACGATGTAGTTTCTTGTCATACAAAACTTGTATATAGACAATTCTTTGTGCACACTACTATTGACCTCGCTAAGAATTATAATTTATTCTGACTTAAAGAACACTTTTCAAAATAAATTTTTATGAAATTTTTTCCTCCGTAAGACCATCGGTTTCAATAAAATCTTAGTTTTGAATTTTAACGAGAAGCTTTGCCAATGTCAAGGTCTCACTAACACTAAAATTAGTTTATGTCCGAAATTTCTCAAGTTTTGAATTTCTCTGCAGTGACTTCGAAACTGAAACTAAAATGAAAATCATGATCTGAGAAGGAGAAATTCGATAGGAATTCAAAATCTCCGAAAAAAACTTGAAAAGAACATGAACAACTTTAGAAATTGTTCTATAAGTTAGAATAAGTTCTATTTCTTACTGATTCTAATCTTCATATGCCGAAAACTTTGATGTGCCGCATTTGTCATTAAGAAAAATAACTAACTTGATCCATGAACACAGCGTAAAACTATTGAATTTTTACATTGTAAAGATATTTATTCAACATACTGTATTTGACTGTTAGAACACTACTTCTTGTAAATTGTTTTCTTTTTTTTCGATAAATCATTGAGAGAATGATGTGTCTTACCAGAAATTCATCTCGGTTATTGAATTTCCAAAAATTATCCGATTTAGTAGTCTTTGCTTACAACCGTTCATATTGTACACAAAAGTCAAAAATATAGTTCGAAATTCATACTTATTTTCAAATAGAGAAGAATTGTACTCTTCAGAACAATCACTGTATTTAATGGTTTTTCCTTGAAGTTCGAATGCTTTTAGTTGTAGACAGTACCTTCTTTTATTTAAAAATAGTAGTTTTCATTTTTGTTTATCAAAAACGTGACAATGAATTTATCGAAACTATAGTGTAGATGATTAAGATAGCAAGTGTTCTCTATATGAGACCAAAACCAGAATTTTGATTACGCTCTGAATCGACATGAATAAACTAGACTGCTAGTTTGAATGAAATTAAATCGTCAGAATTTGAATACAAAATTGTAATTCTTCTATACGAAATACATTATAATGTACAAAGCTGAATATTGTTACTTTCTATTGAAATCAAACCATGGTCAATATTATTCTTCACATTTTGTCAACTTGATAAGTAAAAAACAACCAGAAATCAAAATAAATACAGTTACTTTTTATTTGATAATACATCTGTAACGAAACAATATATTCTATCTATGACACATTAATCCGACAGATTATAAATAGTTATACAAGACTTGTTTTCTTTTACAATTTCTTTTCTGCATTTTTCACTAAAATAGTTTATCGTATGCTAAATCTTCCTAAAAAAACATTTCTATCATGACTACTTAGATAATTATTTCCTACAATGACGTTATTTGTTGGGATAGTATAATGTAGCTTTATATAGTGATAATTGATACAATCAGCTATGACTAAGATAGAGTGTTCCCTTCTTCTATGCTGTGATCTTGTTCACTCTTTATGTATCAGTGTCCTGAATGAAGGACATTTTTTAAAGTATCTTAATTTTTGAATAACCCGCGTCATTTATGTAGTAAGCTTGATGATTCTTTGAAACATCAGCTCTATTCTACAAAAAAAAAGAAGGAGGGCAGATTATGTTTTCTTTTTGCAGTCCGCAAAATGCCTTGATTTTCTGTGTTTGAATCAAATTAAAAATGACTTCTAGTTCCATGAGCAAGTACGGACATGGATTGAAAATGAATTTAAAGACTTTTTCAAAAGTTATGTCACTTAAAAGGTTAAATAAACAAATTATTCGTTGTTCTTGAAAATCAGTCACATTCTGTTTAGTTGTCCTTATTTATATAGATCTTCAAAAATATACATGAAAACAAGAAAAGAACAGTATAGATGAACGAAGATTGCTGATTGTTCAGTAAATATTAAACCATATCAAGTATTTAATTGGACATTTTTTAATTTAGTTTATTCATTAGTCTAATTTTTCGTTTAACATATATATTGTATCGAAAGAGCGACAAGTAATATACATGAAGAGTAGTTATACATCAATATGTTGTTAATGCAATCTTTGTTTTCATTAAGTTGGCCGGCAGGGACAAAAATATTAAAATGGTATTAAAATGCCTTCAAATATAAATAATTATAATGATGTAAAACTGTCACAAAAAATATCGAAAAATGCCTTTCAGTTTCGCATTAAAATGTTTACTTTCGGATAAGTGAAAATGATTAGAAAAGATGACATAATAATAATAACCATACAAATCATTTTTTGGCATTATTTATGACCTCTTTTCTTGATAGAAAATTATTGGTAAATTTCGTATATTCAAATATTATTCGAAAAATTTATTTCAGTTTAAATGATTTATTACGATTCAAGTGATGCCTCGTTCATCTTCAAAGATGATCTTTTCGATGTCTCACAAAGATTGTACAAATAAATTGATGACAGAAGCAGAACAAAATGAAAGAAAAGTCGAATAGGCTATATATTTCTTTTAGCCCTAATTTCGTAGTGATACGAAAAAGAATTGTTCCTCTCCAATCATTACTATTATCGTCTTGTTTATTGTATCACTATCAAATTCGACTAAAAGAAATATACAGTCTGTTCGACTTTTCTCTCATTTTATTCTGCTTCTGTCATCAATTTATTTATACAATCTTTACGAAATATTGAGAAGATCATCTTTGAAGACGAACGAAGCATCGTTTAAATCGTAACAAATCGTTTAAATTGAAATAAATTTGTCGAAGAATATTTGAATAACTGAAACTTATTATTTATGATCTTTCCGGCTAATTATCTTCATTATTCTTTCTCAACAAGAATTTCTAATATTTGCATGAAAATTCACTTAAATCTATTTTTAACGAATAAATCGTGCTGTGAGTTTGTTTACTTTCACAATGTTAGTAGTGTGTGACATCTGCGTATAGGTTGAATAGAGTAAAAATTCTGGAAGTCATTTAAAACCAGAGAAAAATCAAATTAGATAGCAGTTTTTTTCCAATTCAAACGGAATAACATTGAGAATTAGATCCTACTTTTAAGTTATATATAGGACGTGTCGATATTTAGGGTATACCCATATGTCAATCATAATATAAAATCTTCCTCTTAATTTTATTTCAAACTAAAATTAAAGAGATAGAGTACCGTCCTTCTTGGACAGAAAAATATATAACATTATGGGTTAAGATGGCATACTCTAGCATATTTCACAAGTCATTGAGCATTTCTGAATGAATATTCTGGACAGAAAAAATATTCAGAAAAATCTGGGTTGTTAAAAATGAGAAGATATTTTTCTTAATTACTATTATTTAAACTCGCCAAGAGGGTTCCTAGTCACGTTAGATATAGACACGATAGTTATGTTACAATTGACGCATCAAACTATCTTAGGGTGTTGGTGGGTGAGTCTTGCCACTCACACTCACACCTCACACCCTATTTCTTCTTTTCGATACGTGTCTGTCGATTTTTCTTTTTATATTCATTTTTGGACACTCTCAGGCGGAGAACTGCGGGTCGATTCTCGCAGAAAAAACACCAGAAATCAATGAAATACTGCCTTCATGTTCCATTGATTTCCGATGTTTTCCTACGTGAACCGGCGGCTTTTCAATGTCTTTCCTGCCGGTTCCTATAGTATCCCATCATCGGAACGATTGATCTGAGTTTTTCCTTTTGACTTATTTCTTTTCTTTCTTTTTTTATCGTATCCGCATTCACACCCACACTTGGTGTTGAATTGCTTGTTGTTATGAACAAATAGCTTGAACAACACATTTTCGTTTAAGTAATCTGACAATAAAAATTGTTCTAACGATAAGACATTTTTTCTCCAACTGTCTCGAAATATAACGGGTGGGCTATAAAGAATGAGAGTTCTACTAGTTTTTCAATATCTTTTCTATTTCTCATCGAATCGAACTGCAATTTTTTCAAAATATTCAGCATTTAATTTGCAAGAAAACTTTACATAAACGTATTCCATTTATTTTAAAGGAAAAGCGTTAGCGAAGTATTATTAGGAGCATGCTACTTCAACTAATTTCAAAGGCACTACCAAGAAACAAACTAGAATTAAGTATCCTTCTTGAATCTGTTTGAATTTGCATAGTTTTTTACAGAACTTCTATTCACATCATTTGGCGTTTAAAACTTTGCAAGTCCAAAAGTAACTTGCTTTTACTGTGATAAAGGAAGGCAATATCACTCTTCAGTGCTTCGGTGAATGTGTCGTATAGATATCGAACTCTGATTTTCTATTTCGAGGTGCTTTCATGGAAGCTTTCTGTGGAAGTTTCGATGAATTCTATTCTTTATTTAGTAGAACTTCAAAAATTCTCTCCTATATGTTGAAGAATTTTCACCATGAAACTTTGTTGTATCAAAAATGCAGAATTTTTATCCCATATAAAAAAAAGCGATTTTTTAAATCGTGAAGAAAATCTTGTCTAGATCATACACCGAAGTTTCATTATGACAATTACTGAGTATACTCATGAGGTAAAACTTTCGGAGCTCGATAGTTTTTATTGTTTGGTTTGTCGATATATTTCGCTGTAAGATCGCATAGATGCAGAAAGTTTGTTTGCGTGTTAAACTGAATCTTTTGGAACAAAAAAGTGCAATTCAATTCGATGAGAAGCAGAAAAGATGTTGAGAAAATAAGGAAAACCTCATTCTTTATGGCCCACCCGTTATATAGTCTGGATGCTAGACATTCTCTTGTATGTGTTCGCTCTCTAAACCTTTTTTCTCATAGTACGTAATAATTGACAACTACTAATTAGATAAGAAATTAAATTTTTATTAATACTTTTCTTATGAATAGAGATTCATGTTTCTTTTCGGCGACTTTAGGTGAAAAGATCGGTCCAAATTAATATAATATTATCGCGCATACTGTCTTGATAAGAATTGTGTTGTCTTCCTTGTTTGTATTTGTATCATGGACATAATCTTTTATTTTACGATGAAATAACTATTCCAATTATGATTTCAATAAAAAAAAAAATGCAATCTATGTTGAATCGATTAAAACTTTTACATAGTATAGTTCTATGACTATGTAAAGATTTCAAGTCGTTTGTTGTTTTTTTTTCAACTTTTCTATGATAGGTTTTTGCTTGCTATAGGTGAGAAAGAAATGAGGACAACACTTATGACTATCGAAGCATGTTCGTTCTGTCAAACAGTAGACAACTCAGAGCGACAGTAATGATCATTCTCTGTAAAAGTTACCCATGTTCTGCTTTAAATAAATATTTAATTCAATACGTGTATGTCCCTAATGAGAAAAGTCTATATAAAACATTTAGAAAATTAAATATTTTTATTAAGTGAAATTTTTCTTAACTTCTATTTGAAATCTTCTTTTTCTCTGCATGAAAAATATTTCTCTATAACTGACGCATTAAGTTTCAGTGTCTTATGGTAAACAAATCATTTTTTTTTTGTTATCCTTGGAATCAATTTAAATACATGATGCTGCTCATATAACGATAAACTGTGATAAATAGATCAACTTTAAAATGAACCGGAACATATTTACAACGTTCTGCTCTAGCAGAATTTTTTTTTTACTATCATGCTTCTTCTTTTCAATAATAAATAGTCCTCTGATAATCTCGTCGAACTATTCCAATTGATTGTCTTTTCAACAGAATAACGATGACAGATAATAATTGCAACAATATGTAAAAAAGAAATTCGACTCAACTATCAAAAATGATGTTTTATTTATTCATGTTTTGCGAGGAAATGATTTACAATTGAAGAGTCTAAATTCATTAGCCATTTTGTAAATATTATAAAATGATTCCTATGCATAAACTGTTCAAAAATTACTTCCATAATCTTTCTCTCAAGTATTTTTTTCATATATACTTTTACGAAAGTTCTTCAGTAAAATGTATACGAGAAAATGATTGAATATCTCGATTCATTGTAAATGCGAACATTCCATAGTTTTCGTCAATGTTTCTAATGAAAAGTATATACACAATAGAAGTAGTTTGTACACTATACAGTTTGTAAATAATTAAAATTTTGAATTTATTTTTTACTCAAATATTCACGAGAACCATGAATACAATATGATCTATTCTATGATGTATTACATCTTTTCTTGAATACTATCATTTTGTCGTTTTTTTTCTATTATTCACATTTAAACCTGTTCACTGATGCTATTTATGGCATAGTTGACGAGCAAAACTGAAAACTACAACAGATTCAATTTTGTTTTCTCTTTCCCAATACTGAGGGGCATAATTATCCAATGACAATAATAGTTTTAGTTTTGATTTCGTTGTAATTATCATAGATCTGAAAAAAAAAGAAAAACAATAATATAATTTACCTCCCTAAATGATCACATAGAAAAATCGATCTCAAACGTGCATTTTATTTATAGAAAAATAGCATGTACTATGTATTTTATCTTCGATTTTGTTTCGAAATATTTCTTTTATAAAGAATGTTTAAACTACAGAAAAAAATCGTTACAAAAATTTTAATAATTCATTTTGTTGTATGAATATCATGTAGCAGAGATAGATACGAAAGAAAGTATCATTTAAAACAACACTTGGAAATGAGCAGGAGCAAAATAGGAGCAGATCATAAAACTAATACGTAAAAGTGTAGAATTTTTTTTCTTCTTCTATCCGTTATGGGAATGATGTGGAAGAAATTTCCACCTTTTTTTTTTAAGTAAAATCAATACTATAAATAAGAAGAGACAAGAAATTTTTTTTTTTGAACGGATAGGAAATGTTTTTGATTTCATCATCGATTAGAACTATTTTTCTCATTCGTATCAAGATAAATAAATTAGACATATATTTAATCGGAGATTCTCCTTTGCCTGATAAATTTTTTCAATCGCAGTTTTGACTATAAAATAATCATAACGTGTAATGAAATAATTCTGAATATCGGAGTCCTTTGAAGGAAATCAATTACTTTCAAATTTTAACAATAGTAATGTTCAACAACGAACAATATACAATTTAATCTAGTTCTTCCTTGTACTGTCGAGTGTAGAACCAAATTTCTCTTGCATTATTTCTCTTTCGACTTAGTTAATAGAATACAGACAAGTCAGAAAGCGTCTTTCGCTATCTTTTTCTTTTTTTTTCATAATGAAACTTCAATATACATTTTATTTTCGGTGTTGTTTAGAAGTATTAGTGTGTTATAGATAATATTGAAAACTGAGCACATTAAAATAGAATGTTTGCGGGCAAAATATTAGTATGGTACAACACGAACAGGAAAAGACTCTCACCTGTGTGAAAAGTGTGGGTCTTTGGAGAAGTACAATCCACACCCACATCCCAATCTTCATCCATTCGCATGTGCGGAAGGGACGACTCTGTACTTAATGTATGAAGATTCATCCATTGTGTCATGATTTTGTTAATTGTTATTCTGTTGATTATATTTCTTGTTATACATATCCGACATGTGGTCATTTAAGTAGCTCATAATTAACATTTTTACTATTTTGTATTCTCTTCCTTTATAATTAATGATGCTAAAAGTTTTCTGCTAGATCTTTGAAAATATGTAGAACATTTGGCATTTCTTCTGTTTTCATTAAATTTTTAAGAAAATATATAATTTAGACTTTTTAACTTTCAAATTAAATTTTCTAAAAAAGACGCCTGTTATTTCATAATCAAAGAGAACATCGCCTAGCTGCTTATGTTTCATTTGTTAAACAATCTGAAGAATAGCGTCTTCACTTTTCCAATTAGTGTCTATGTACATGATTTTTCAGAAAAAAAAACAAGAATAATTGTTTGCATTTGAGGTATCCTTTACATGAGTACCAAGGTGAAAATGTAATAGTCAATGAATGGAGGTATAGACAATAAGCAGTGAGTTTTTCCTAAATCTTTTTCTGATAAAATGCGGCAGACTTATTTAAATATAGTAATGCACTTTCAGTTGATATAAAACTCCAGCTTCTACATAGCATACCTTGAAGCAGTAGAAAATTCAGACAACAAAGATTTTGATGCGATTCTGTTCATTTTAAGGAGGAAGGATGAAGATAACATAAGTTTGTTTTATGTGAAAAAAAGTTGCTCACAAAATAATTTTGATAAAAAAAAATGTATCTCATTTTCACCTAATAGTTTGAATTTCTTATGCACAATGAGCGTTTTTCGTTAGAAATAACATTTCAATCAGTTTTGTGCATAAAAAAAAGTAGAAAAAAACATACAAAATCGACTAAAAGTCGATACTTTTGTTCAAAAAAACGTCAAAATTCTGTATATCCGTCTGCTTGGGTGCGCGCTAGCCGTAAAACACTACATATTTTGGATCATCTTTAAATGATTATGCAACACCAAGAAATATACCTATATATTAAAAAATTTCAGTGAAAATAGATGAGCTGTTTATAAATTATTTGAAATACAATTTACAAAAAGTCAGACTAAAAGGCGAATGATATTCGTTTTCCTTCAATTTTTATCCAAACAGAGAAAATTCAAAACTAAGGCTTGTCTATACGAAATACAATAATATTTCAAGGTCTACAAAAAAAGTACTATAATTTTTGTATATTGTAAGTCACTCTGAAAAACTATTCCCTCCTTGTCGAGTTGTGATTGAATCGAAGTAAAGGAGAGAGAGAGCTTTTACTTTCTGATAAGTCTAGAACTACAGCATTGTTACTTGAAAGATGTTATATCACAATAAGAATCGTAAGATCTCCTTCTCAAATTCTAATACTAAACTAGAACATGGAAATCTCCTTAGAATTTCATGTTAAGCAGTTTTCTCTTCCACGACATCGAAAGCATTTCCTTACGATGTGCTTTTTTTTTAAAGACTACGCTACAGAAATACTGTCTCATTTATAGTAAAATATTCCAGAGAAGTTGTCCTGGCTATTGATTAGGATCGACATTTGTGTACTTAACAGAGATGAGCAACTACGCTCTGTCCTTCTCCAACTCCAATTTAACTTCAATTCGAGTCGGATTTTACAAAGCTGAACTTCTACCAAAACACTCTTAAATACACATAAGTTTTTGAACATAATTAAATCTACGATTGATATAAATTAGTGGCATATTAATTTATTGCTTTATAAACGTTTTCATAAAATTCAGAGATAGGCACCTCCATTCTGTCCTGTTCCTACTCCATTTTCACTCTGATGAGAAAAAGCATCAACTTTGGAGTTGGAATTGCCCATCTCTGATATCAATCATTTTAAAATACTTACTCTTCAGATCCTCCTGAACATATCCATAACATGCGAGCTTACAGAAAACTTCTCAGAACAAGTACTACATAAGGATTATAGCATGATCCTCATAGAAGATGCTCATTATTTTTAGATTTTCAAAGCCCATAAAATCCATAGATCCCAATGTTTGTCACTGGAGAACTCCGTTCGGATTGGCATCCATCTTTTCAGTATTTTCAAAAGTAGAAGCCCTCTCAGATTACATAGATTCGCGTGGAATCCTCTCAACTTTGTTCAATTTCGTCTGTATCCAAGCCTTCTCATGATCTTACTCAGAGTACATCACAGTTGTTCTTCGAACAGCTTGACATAACTTACCAAAAGCCTATGCAAATACTTAGGAGATTCTTCGGCAGATCTACATTCATCATACAGAAAAATCATGTATCCGTAAGGTTTCCTAAAAAACATAGGGATTAAGTTTGATATTTTATTGTTCGACGATTCGATATTCTTCTCACAAGATACAGATAGAATCTTCTCTGATGTTCATATAAATGATCATTCTGCCAAAAAGATTCTGAATTCTTTCAATTCTGAATAAAATTCTCAGATCCTTATGTTGCTCTATCAAAAACTTACATAGAATTAGTATTACTCTTTCTTGGAGAACCTCCTTACAGCAATCTCCAGGTGTTATTTTTATGATCAAAAAGATCTTGGCAAAAACTAGAAGTAACATAGATGTAAGAATCCTTACCAAATCCTTTTTTCTCATAGGAAACTAAGAAAAGGCTTCTGAATTTTTATCTGTGAAACAAGCATTCTCAAAGATGAATGTCATATTTCTAGCGCTTGCTCCCACGAGAGACGAGCTCCCTTCAATAACGACGATTTCTTTTCTTTTTCGTTCATTGTAGTAATTCTCAATATTCCAGCCAATGCCCGATGGAAACAGAATGGGGTCACCGTTGCTGGAGGTCATGGAAGCGGCAATGCCACCAATCAACTAGACTGGCCTCATGGTCTCTTCGTTGACGATGATCAAACGACAGTCATCGCTGACTACTGGAATCATCGTATCATCCAATGGAAGATGGGTGATACGAATGGACAAGTAGCAGCTGGTGGTAATGGCCAAGGAAATCGATTGGATCAATTGTATCATCCAACCGATGTGTTGATCGACAAAGAGACGGATAGTCTCATTATTTGTGATTGGGAGAATCGACGAGTCGTACGATGGCCTCGTCATAGTGGCACAATTCAAGGAGAAATCCTCATCAACAACATCGCTTGTGCAGGATTGGCCATGGATGATCAGAGATATCTCTACATCTCTGATAACGAAAAAGATGAAGTAAGACGATATCAAATAGGAGACAAGAATGGAACTCTTGTGGCTGGTGGCAATGGCGGAGGTGATGGTCTCAATCAACTCAACTTTCCGACCTACATCTTTGTCGATCAACAACAGACTGTCTACGTGTCAGATTGGAACAATCATCGTGTAATGAAATGGAATAAAGGTGCAAAAGAAGAAATTGTCGTCGCTGGAGGTCAAGGAGAAGGGAATGCTCTGACACAGTTGTATCATCCTCAAGGACTATTCGTCGATACATTGGGTACCATCTATGTGGCAGACTCGAATAATCATCGAGTGATGCGTTGGCCTAAAGGAGCGAAACAGGGCACTGTCATTGTGGGTGGAAATGGTCAAGGAAAAGAAGCAAATCAGTTTCAGTATCTCGGGGGTTTGTCCTTCGATCGACATGGCAATCTCTATGTCGTCGATTATGGGAATTCTCGTGTTCAACGCTTTTCAATCGAATAGACTCATTACGATGGATTATTTTTTTTTGCGTTCCTTTCGTTTCAAATAAATCGCATTGAATTGATGAAATGAATGTCTATTCTATTCGCGCGCACGACCAGGAACTATCCTGGTGGAGCCGTGGCGAGCGTAACGCTCATGCACGCACAGGACAGACTCATATCATTCAGTCTGAATAAGCCTGGTCGTGTGCTGCGGATACCAAGACGATTCCTAGCCGGGTTTTTAGGGCCTACCCGGAAGGTCTGTAACTAATGGGGACCTAAACTCAATGGACATAACTCATCCCTTCCCCCTACTAACACTTTTCTCAGTCACCCTATCCCTCTCCTCAATCTCAATACTATACTATCTAACCTCATCCCCCTCTCCTCATCTAAAAGAAAACATTACTCACCCTGTTTTGATGTTGAACGATGTTGGTTACTACGTGATGATATTGAGAACTAGAAAGAAAAAGAAAAAAAATTAATTTAATGTTATATAATGAAAAAAAAGAATGAGTTAACTTACCTCACTGTTATCTTGTCATAGTTGAAAATATTCATCGAACCTAGGACAAAAGAAAAAAATAAATTAAAAAAATTATAGGAGGTCATACTTCACCATCCTGATAATCGTTAAATAAAAAAGAAAAATTAAAACTGATACCTACATTTTTTTTATTGTATGGCTTGATCACGTAGGTAAAGTTAGCAGCGGATTCGAGTTTTTTGGGGAAATATTCGCCTACAGACTTGTGCCAAAAAAGATGTTGACTGTGCCAGATAGAGCATCGAATGTACTATAGAATTCATATCTTTCAAAAAAATTTATCGTAACAAAATGGCCAAAAATTAAAAAGGACTACTTTTCAAACACTGTTTTTAGCGAAAAAAACCAGCATTTCGGCCTAATATTCGTTTCAATATCTGCGCCAGTTTCAGAAAACAACTGTGCCAGATAAAACTCGAAGAGATCTATCAATTGATACCAAATTCAACCTAGTTCATCATCGAAATGGGTCTTCAGTTGTCCCGAGATCAGTTAGCAGCAGATTCGGACTGATATTATGAGTAAATATTGAGACAGAGAGTTGTGCCAATTAAGAAAACACTTGTGCCAAATCGATCTCATCGAGATCTATCGACTGATATCAAATTTAACCTAGTTTATCATCAACATGAGTCTCTAGCTCAACGAAAGCCGGTCAGGCAGGACATCCACGCTCGGATTATGAAAAAATATTGAGACAGAGAGTTGTGCCAATTAAGAAGCACTTGTGCCAGATAGTTCTTATTGAGATCTATCGATTGATATCAAACTCAACCTAGTTCATTATCAACATGAGTTCCTAGCTCAACAAAAGCCTGTCAGGTAGCAGATTTGAGCTGGTATTATGAGTAAATATTGAGACACAGAGTTGTGCGGGTGTGAGTGTGGGTGTGCCTGTTCTATCTTTTGAACAGTCGGATCCACACCCTTTACTTGTGAACAACGAATGTATGAAAAAGAAATACTCAAGATTACGTTATCACTCGAATGTTAGTTTCAACAGATAAATTAAACATCATGAACAATTATTTAATTTGTAATATTCATGGGCTGGACTGTACCGAAAAACAAGCCGAACGTGGCATACAATGTCCTAACGCACCGACTTTCATTGACAAGGTGCCAACTATTATACTCAACTCTCTTTTCACACCATCGTTCCTCCCGTTCGTATAAGTCTCGACACGATTATTTAATCAAACATAAACAACGTTAGACTTGATATTAAACAATTGATCTCATCGAGATCGATTTGGCACAAGTGTTTTCTTAATTGGCACAACTCTCTGTCTCAATATTTACTCATAATATCAGTCCGAATCTGCTGCTAACTGATCTCGGGACAACTGAAGACCCATTTCGATGATGAACTAGGTTGAATTTGGTATCAATTGATAGATCTCTTCGAGTTTTATCTGGCACAGTTGTTTTCTGAAACTGGCGCAGATATTGAAACGAATATTAGGCCGAAATGCTGGTTTTTTTCGCTAAAAACAGTGTTTGAAAAGTAGTCCTTTTTAATTTTTGGCCATTTTGTTACGATAAATTTTTTTGAAAGATATGAATTCTATAGTACATTCGATGCTCTATCTGGCACAGTCAACATCTTTTTTGGCACAAGTCTGTAGGCGAATATTTCCCCAAAAAACTCGAATCCGCTGCTAACTTTACCTACGTGGCTTGATCTTGATTTGATTAATTTTGTATCATCGAGGCCAATCTAAAACAGAAAAAGAAAAATGATTATTATTTGATTCAAATATTTGAAAGATTTTACATAGAAAAACATTCGTATATATACCTTGAAAAATCATTTTTTTCTCTCGTCGAAAATGAATTAAAAGTTGTTTTCAAAAAGGTTAATTGATATACATATTTAATTGTACATGTTGATCATTGATCGTCAATGATAACAACATGAACAATGATTTATGGACGAGAGAAGGACAAAGAATAAAAAAATAAAATTCTTCTCTTCACATATATTTCTTTTATCTTTCCTTTCTCTCTTATTAACATTAACATATATAATGATTTATTTATGAATTTTTTTAGATTGTATCTCATTTGGAATGAAAATGAAATTGTTTTGTTTATATTTATTAATGATACGCAATAACAACATTTATGTATAATTATTTTTTATTCTTTTATTTGTTGACAAGTAACGCGACGTAAACGTCGCGAACCCTCTACTGAAAGGGTTTGACTCCTTTGAACAACAAGATGGAAAAACTAATGCACTCATGTACACATGACGAAAACAATAAAAGCAATAGTCGACGGTTATGTATACATGAGTTATCAAGTCAGTGTCGAATATAAAATCTACTGATGCACCTTGAAGAAAATTCACTTGGAAAAGTTGTCATTAAAAATTAATCTCAGAAGAATAGCGGTTCGTTATTATTTTGGTAGAATATAAATATATTTCTTATCTCGTCATGTAAAAAAGCAGACTTGTGCCTTTTATATCTTTTATACTCGTATGATCTGAGCATATACGATAACTGAGGCGAATGAATACTTACTTCACAGAAACGTAAACTGAAAATTCCTTAATCGACACATCAAAAATCTTTTTTATTAGCAAATAAAACTCATCCACTCAACAATTTTCTTTTCGAACAGTAACAGTTATTCTTCTAATTAATGTTCATTATTAGAACTACGAAAACGGTATGGTTTACAATCCAAAAAAGAACTGCAAATGCTGCAAAAATGGTGCATTTATAGCAGTATATAGTGTAAAGACAACCCATTTTCGGCCCGTACTAAACCGTGTTATTTGACAAAAAATAAGGATCGTACATTGTCCAAATACGATGCGTTGCAATATGTGTAGACGGGCCGCATTGACAACATTTTCGCAGTGTAAATCATCCCAAACATGTGAAGAATCAGTGGCCTGCCTACTGGCCTTGCACTTATAATGCAATCGTGTTCTACGATTATCTGAGTTTTTTTTTGATTTTTATAAAAAATCGCGATTATTATAATCTAAATGAACAGAGTGATTAATGTATAAACAAAACCTAATTCATATTGAAATGGAAAGTATACATGGATAGACAGATGAATAGATGTGATGTCGCTCGAAACAATTGATTGTTATAAAATAATAGTACTCTAGTTTTGTTGAATATTCTATAGATCGTGATTTTTCACAGCGCTGTAGGTCTTACAAATCAATATAATTGATTTTAGAACTTGAAGATGCAGCATATTCACAAGTAAGGTTCATCGACATTGAAAGTCGATTCACTGGGCCCTCGACTGACGGAATGATGATACAGATGTCCTTCTGTTTTTTAATGAAAATGAATTCTGTTCAATGATGAGTTTAGGACAAATTATTGATATTTGCAAAATGTTGTATATTACATACTAAAGATATATTCAAACACTTGACATAAAATATTGCAAGATGCCAATGTATATGATAAAGCATATGAGTTGGTTGATTCTAAGGACTAGCAATGGTTATGTATCCCATAGCACTGGTCATTTCTAATAAGGATCTAGCTAGTGGTGACACAGAGATGCTCATTCCGCAGATAAGAATGATCAACTGTGCCATAGAAATGGTTGATTGCACCATAGAAACTGAGTTGAGCCACAAGAATGGTCAATTATGCCAAAATAAATGGTCAGTTTTACCACGACTCACGATACTTTGCACTATGGCAACAGTCACTTGTACCACGACTCTGGTACTTTGTACCTAGACAACATCACTTGTACCACGATTATGGCACTTTGTATCACAAGAATGCTCATTTGTACCACGAAAATGGCTATTTGCGCCATAAAAATGGTCATTTGCGCCATAAAAATGGTCATTTGTCCCATAGAAATGGTCATTTGTGCCAAGCGCTTGTTACAGACAGACAGACAAACAAACAAACATAGGTGAATTACGGTTTCTAGACCCTAGCTTTTCAGTCTAGGGAATAGAAAATAAAAAGTTCGTAGATTAGAAACCAAGTTAGCGGCATGATGCGACATCTATTGACACTAAAGGTATGCAGGTGACATTATTGACACTTTGATCGTTATTTTTCGCTTATTTTTTATTGGCGCAAAAAAATTGTTTTTATGATCGAGAAAAAAAAATATAAATCAATATTTGACATATCTAATGAAAAAAATTGTAATATTATTATTTTAGTATTCTATATTGAACAGCACTTCTATGAATATGGCTCA
>CAJNOL010001884.1:7432-43150 GCA_905250125.1 Rotaria sordida | reverse complement strand
TTAGATGAGAACAGAACGAAAAGAAAATTATTTTATGCGCAAGCGTCATGCGCGTTCACGTCTTGTGCGCATATGTCGTGCGCGTAAATGTCGGTGCGTAAGTGTCGGCGCGCAATTGTCGCGCGCGTAAATGTCGTGTCACGCTCCATAACATTTTGGTAACAAAATATGAATATAATTTTTTACCAATTGTTCCACTAATCTCATTAAAACATTGAACTATTGACAAACAATTTTCTTCATTATCGCTTCATTAAGTCAAGAATCTGTTGCTCCCCAAAAAATAAATTTTTTATTTCGTGGAGGCTTGTTCGTATGGTCGCTAAGTTATTTTTATGATAACCATGTTGAACCCATAGTTTTTCATTATTTCATTAATTATTACTACATATGAATTTAAACTTGAGGTAGCAAAATTTGCATTGAGTCGATGATGTCAATCCGTGTATCCGAGTGTTTGGGAAGTACAGAAGTCCAATGCCTACATTCATACCCATGTATGCTAATTGCAAGCATTTTTCAGACCTTTTTACTGATGGTAACATTTATTTTAAAAGTGTTGAATAGTCTCACTACGGTTTAGTTTATTTCTTTCTTTTCAAGACAAGATTTCTTTAGTAAAATTTTGAAATTGTGCCAATTAAAAGGAAAAATAAATGTGTCTATGAAATGTACTAATTGAAAGAAATTTTAATGAAACGAGAAGATACCCTTCTAATGTATAATTAAAATATATTACCAATGACATGTCTTTGGTTTATCTTTCTGATCGCTAACATTTTCGTCCAGAAAAAGAATGTTGATACTAATGTTTGAAAAAGTTGGAAATTCTTAGTTTTATGTCATACAATGTCACTGTGATTGTTTGCGCCAACATGAAAAAATAGCCTGATTTATTAACTTGAAAAAACTAAATATAAAGAAGATTATTTTATCTAAGCAAAATTAAAATTTTCTTGAATAAATCAAATCTACAAATAGAAATCCAATAAATGAAATCTTTCTATTACTATAAATGCAAAGAACACAAGTTGTAAAAAAAAAGTAAATTAGAAATTATATTTAATGATATGGAGTTAATTTTCGATGTTTATTAATTATAAAATAAAGAAATATAATAAAATCGAATAGTAATGTCTTACTATAATTTATGAAAATGAACTTTTTTTCCTAAATGTATAACTAATATATTTGAACCAAACATGAGAGCATTATTAAATTTTGGATGATATTCATGTATGATGTTCAAAGTTCCATCTTTACTAATATGAAAGAAACGTGAAGTAGATGTATGTGCTAGAAGCCATTCATCATATTGAAGTGAAGAACAATTAATTCGAGACCATACTCCAGAACTTCTAATATCAAGTGGAAGTGTCCAAATTCGATTGAGTGTTGTTGATGATCGAAGTTCAATATTAATAACACCTCCAAAAGATTTTCGAATTATTAAAGCAAGTGTTCTATTATTATATTGAATAGCATGAATAGATTCATGTGGTTTACAAGAATATGGTGGTTGCCATTGTTTAACTGGTCGAATTAATGGTAAAAGTTTAAATTGAAATATATTTGAACCTATTTCACGTGTTGTTAAATAAAGATATGTATCTGAACATGTACAAGATAACCAATCTTTATCTTCAATTCCATAAATACGTTCAATTGATAAAGTAGTTTCATGAATACGATAAACTTTATTTTTATTTGTTATAACAATAAAATTTGATAATGTTGATGACCAACACATATCATAAATACATTCATATGTCCATAAAGATTTTTTTATAAGATTTAAATCTCGATCAAATAAACATAAATTATTAGATAAACTAATTAAAATCGATTGATCATTACTAGCAAGTTCTGATTGCCATCCATCAATACATTCAATTGTATGATATGGAGATGAAAGAATTGATGTATTTATATTAAATGCATTTGGTTTAGAATCTTTTATAGAAATTGTATGATTATCTAATATAAAAGGACGAATATTGATTTGTATGCCTTTTTCTTTCATTTTATTTATCTCTTGTTTAATATCATAAATTGTTAATTTTAAAGATTGAAGATTTTTTTCTGTAAATTTTTCATTATCAATTGAATCAATAATTGTTGATTGTATTTGATCGATTTCTTTTCGATATTGATCAATTTTTTGAGTCAAAAATCGTTCAAGTTCTTGAAATTTTTGTTCATAATAACAATTAATAATTTTATGACAATCATCTTTCCATTTATCGAGTATTTCACAACTATCTTTAATTAATTTATCTATGTCAAATGTCTTAAATTGATCATTGAGTGTAATGGTTTCATCATTTAAAGACTTTAGTTCTGATTTTCTTAAATCATTATGTTCTTTCACATGTTCAATACAGATATTTTTATTACAACAAGAACATAAAGTAGATGATTTATACTTACATGTTGGAATAGCACATAGTTGAGACATTATTTTAACGAGACAAAAAAAAATGTGTAAATATATAACTAATAAAAGAATAGAGAAGTACTTATCATTTTACAAACATGACTCTTATCTTTTGTATATCAATGATACATTTTTGTTTCATTCTTTGAAATAAAAATAAGACAAACAATGATATAATGTTTACAAGTTTTTCTGTCCTGACAAGTGACAAGACAGGACATTATTTCTAGCTTTGTCTTATCCTATAGGACAGTAGAAATTCTTATATTAATTTTTAATCATCAAAATACATATTAGTTTATTAATTATCTTTTAGCTAATTTATTTCAAGTCATTTTCAAATACAACAACCAAAGTCTTTTAATAATAACTAATATTATAAATACAAAAAGTATAAAAATATCTCATGTTATTATTTTAATGATGTGCTCAGCACAGGAAATAAATATATAGAAAATATGAATTTGTCTGATTTTATCATCATTATCTTACCACAGAGGGAATGCTATCAATAAAGCAAATAGAACAATAAAAAAAGTACTTGATGACAAAAATGATACAAAGGAAAAGAAAACAATATACAAAACCAAAACAAATGTTTTATTTTATTTTTTTCATTGTCCTAATCAATAAAATATTATCCAGCTGTTCAGAATTAGGACTAGTTCTTCGTTCTTGTACAATTAAACCCGCTCCTGAGAACTATCTCTCTATACTAGCTGATATAGCACGTATTGAGTGAACAAATTGGAGAAATTTCTCTTGGTACTCATTTCAAAATGTCAAAGAATTAGATTCTAATTTTGATTTATCAAATTCTAAATTAAGATGACGATTAAGTTCGTCGGTTTTTTTTTCACAAAGAGATGAAACTGCTTGATACAAATCGACTAAATAAATTGCTTTTAAATTTCTTATGTAATGATTTGTCAATTGGTTGTTGATCTAATTCAGAGCTGAGCACAGAATCATCGTGTTTTGTGCTCAGCTCTGATTACAATATCGATTTATCGTCTAACTTGATCTGTGATAACACTTGAGTATCATATCGATTTCTGAATTACGAAGTTTCTTCAAACTTTTTTATGCACTTATTTTTTTTTTGATTTTGTGAAGTAAAATACATTGTGTGAGTTGTTTTCTAAGTTTTTCTTTTCGGATTTTCATTGTAGTACACTGTAGAGAAACAAATGAAGGGCAAATGAAGATTGTTTTTTTCTCTAAGATCATATGCATGCAACTGTTATTCGTAAGGAAACATTCGTGTCCAATAGAGACAAGTAGATGTCTAACGAGCAAAATATCAGATTTTTCATAGGTTTAACTTGACATTTTGAAATATAAGTAAATAATTATCCATAGAGATTAGGAGAATCAATAGCAATACTTGTCCTTTCTAAAACTTTTGTCTGAAAAAAACATTCCGACTTTTATATCTAAATCAACCTTTTATTTTGTTTACAAAGAGAGGTCCATTTCAAAAATAAAGATCATCAATTCTTTCGATATCATTTGTTATTAATTAAAATTGACTTTTTCACATGAATGCAAATTTGCTGATGGAAGTTAAATTCAATGTTGATGACATTTACTTGACTATTGATCAAATAACACATGTTTTTTTGTTGCGTTTTATTAATCTTTGTATTTGAAAAAGAAAATTTAATATTGAAATGTAAAAGCCATAAAAACTATATACTGGATTTGTACAGAATAAAACGGACGATATAACATGATGAAGAAAAAACACAAAATGATTCTGGGTAATTATTATGAGATATCATAACATTATAAAATTGTTCAATTTTCAAGTGAACTTAATTTTTCTGTTATATCTATAGCAAATAACTGTATTTTCAAAATTCGATATCTTGACAAAAGAAAATTGTTTTCGGGTCAAACTTTGTACGATATTCTACAGGTCACTTATTTAATGAAGCAATCCAAGTATGACTTCAAAGGTCTATACGAACAAACTCTTTTAGGCTTCTCCTAGTCTTACTGAGGCCTCCTTATAATCTCAACATGAGCTCACACAGTGAGTATCAGTTGGTAAGTGGTTCCTTCGTGAGCAAAGTTAATAATGATATTTCACTTTATTACCGATATAAAAAAAAGAGTAAAATTAGGACAAAATAAAACCCATTAATTCTATTATCTTTATATTATTTTGAAAAGACAATTTATAAGATTTAGACAGTATTCAAAATTATTTTGCAATATTTTAATTCTAACCTATTTAGCAATAGGTTGTAACGAAGGAATATTCTTAGTTTTTCAGATTTAATTAGTTTAGATTTCTTGTTAGATGTCCTTAGAACGATATTTCTTACCCAGGACTATTAAAATGACAAAATTATACTCAATTAAAAATAAACCATAATTCTGCATATAGTGCATTTTATGAATTTTTGAAAACTATGTTCAAGTTTCTGCTAATGGGCTCCCATTGTGTAATGGAAATAATGATAGTGCCGGAGCAATGTAGATGATGGAAATATATGAATTAAAGCCCCAGACACATTAGAAGACTCCAGGTCTTCTATTATCTCCCTAAAAAAGTCATAGTTTTAGCTATCTAAAATAGTATATAATTTCAACGAATAAAACAATATATTAATATTTAAATTTCATTCTGAGAATTTGAACCAGTTAAAGATTGCATTGATAGTAAATTATTATTTCAATAATTTAAATTAATAAAGATGTACTACGATATTGAATTAGATTTGAGAAATTTTTTTGACAAATGATTGTTAGTAATTCTATATTGTATAGGGCTAGATGAAAATGACGTAAATCAACCGTCATCAGTATGATTAACATATCACTGTTGCTCAAAAGTTGTTGATCTTGGAGTAAGATTTATATCACCAACAGATACAAATGATCTTGCACGTATGCATATCAATTTGTCCTGACAAAAAGAAAAAAAGCATATGCAGCAACTGATGTGGATCGATTTCATAGCCTGATTGAACATGATGAAGATCAATTAACATGGTTTAATCAAGGTATTGGTAATATATTAAGAGATGTTGCTAAGATTGTTTATGAAATAATAAAATTTTTTGAAGATTCGATAGTAATAGATGTTATAAGGATTAAATTTGAATGATTCAAGATTGATAGGTAGAACCACGAATAAAGAGCTAATGTAATCTAATTCCGTTGTTTTCTGAATGAAAGTATTATGTAGAAATTTAAGTTATTTGTTTTTGGTTTAAATAACGGAGTACAATGTAATTAAGGAACGAAGGATAGAGAGAGCTATCTTAACATCTAATAGGATTGCAATGATATATATATGTGTATGTATATACTCAATGTAAACGAAGGTGTTATACGAAATAAATGAAAAGAAAAGTTCTCAGTTTATATTTAGTTTTTATTCTTATTGTATAAGTTACAAGTATGTTCGACAGTCAAAGGAGCGAATCAATTAAAAAGAGAAGAGAAATGAAAACCAGAAAACTGATCAAGGATTCGAAATAGTAGAAAACATAACTGTATGATAAAGCTTTTTTTTATATTAAAGACTGTTTCTATACAATTGAAGCTAAGTTGGATGTGGGTGAAGAGAAAACTAGAAGCCACACCCACACCGACATCCAACATCAATTAGAATTATTGTCATCAGGTAGTCTCATCTATTATAATTGAATATGTAATTATTATCATTATATTATAATATTGCCTTTTTCTTAATTGAAAGGTCTATTTAATATCAAGTTCATTAAAAACTATGATGCTATTGAAAAATGCCGATTCAGTAAAGTAAGATATACTTTTTATTTTTCTCAAGTATTTTTTTCTAGTTAATTTGATGAAAGATATTTTTTAAAATAACATTTTATAATTATTATTATATAATTTAATATAACATTTGATTTGATATTTAAGTTCTAAAAGTTTTTTTAAAATTAGATAATAACCTTTATGCAACTGAACAATTATTTACATTGTAGAAGAGAAAATGGACATCATTTTAAAAGTGCTATTTGTGTGTAATCAATATTTTGTAAGTTGAATTAATCGATTTTGATTTATATTTATCGTTTTATGGTTTTCATCTTTAAATTCAAGGATTATATTAAAAACTAATGCCTTGTTTTTGTAGTATTAAAATGAACAAGACTAAATAAAAAAAAAGTCAGAAGATACGAAATATTCGATAATAAATAATAAAACAAAGAAATTGACAGAGGAATTAATATTATTTATTGAGAAACTAAAAAGGGAGTCTCTATGATGATATACAAAACGAAAATTGAAACTTCTAGAAAAATCAATAAACTATCATAAAACAATTATTATGTCAAACATCTATTTTCATTTGCCAAACATGAATCTCTTTAAAATATATATAAACAACGAATCTGTCAAATGTTATTTCTTATAATGTAAATAATTTAGCGTTATCTTGTGTACTGATAGTTTTGAGAAAACTATACAATAAGATTTTTTTATTGGTCTACTTTACTTGATTTAAAGTCATTCGATTTCTTTAGATTTATCAAGCTGTACTAAAACATGATCATGATTTTGTTGAGAATGTTGAAATATGAAAATCGAATCTTGGTGAGAAAATTTTAACAAAAACAAAATAAATTCATTAGTTTATTTCAATTATTAGTCGTGACTAAGAAATTCAGCAATGTACTGAAATTTTATCAAGACAAACAAAAAAATAATCTTCTTTTAATTGGAGAATCGATAAAAATTGAACTTAATTATTTATTTTTTTTATTAATGAATGAAATTTGTTTTTTAAATAGAGTGTTTGAAAAATAGCTATTGTGAAAAGTATAGCACAGCGGATTATTCATCAAGATATTCATGATATATTATCAAAACGTTTAATTGAGTTAGATTTGCAGACTTTATTTGATAGGATTTATAATACATTTAGGAATGTTTAATTAACATAGATGAAAAATCTCCTACATAATCCGATTATGAAAGAAGTAATATGATCCTAGATTCTCTGTTTAATGATAGTAAAAGTCAACTATTGAATTTCAATATTATATTCTTCCTATCATAATTCAACTATTTCTAAAGGTTTCCTATTGAATCTCATCATAAATTATTCATCTTTAAACATCGTTAAAATATTTATTTTTATAACATATATTTAATAAAAATTTAATCATGAATAAAACTTGAAAGATCAAATAGTAAAAATTCTAAAATATATTCTATCGATCGTGGCCTATCTAACAGTATGTACCGATCATGATTGATAATTTTATAGAAGATATGAAGTCTAGTTAAATATTAAAAATATTTTCTACGATCAATTGAAATTACAGTAAAACTTCTCTATAATGAACATCATTCGGACCGTCTAAAAAGTGTTCACTAATGGAGATGTGCGTTATATAGAGGTTTTGCATTGACTCAACTCTTACATGTACACAGTGATCAGTATGACTAATTCGTAACTACGCACTTCACGTATTAGAATTAACTCCACTTAGTTCAAAGTAAAAAAACTATTGCTTTTATCTATTGCACATGTCTATTTAATTTTTACAAAAAACAACATCAATCGTTGTCTACTTGACTCCTTTCGGGTCGATGAAGAGTTGGATGAGCTGTAAATTGAGTTGCACAATAAGAGAACACAGTTATAATTGTTGAGAGACAACTTGTAGGTGCAATCGTCGCACAGTCTCCATTGCCACGATAAATTTGAGTAGTGTTTCAGTCAACAAGGTATCATCATCTCACATTCGTAAATGGAAAAGTGCGTCGCTCTTTCATATGCGACCGATCAACTTATCGTGAACTATTCATTGTCATTATTCGTTTTGTTTCATACATGCGACAACTTTTCTTGTGATGAATAGGCCGCTGATTAATTGATGTAGCACCACTTCAGAATGAGCGCTACGTTCTCTTTTTATTTCTTGTTTCATACACAGATGCATATTTTGTTGCATGTGTGTTCACTATATAGAGATTTTCTTTGGTGAGGGAACCAGAAATAGTATTCGTTGTTCAAAGTTAGGAGGTGTTCACTGATAGAGGTTTTACTGTATTATTTATCAAACAAACTGATTATGATGGATATGTGTTAGAGAATATATAGAAGATATAGTAAATACAAGTTTCACCTTTTTTTGATTTTCTTTAGCATCTTTTAAATCGTATGTTTAATGGTAGAATGTCTATATGACCCAAATATAATGTTTCTAAAACCAAAAAAAAGTGTTAAATCTTATTCAATGAAAAGTGCTTTGATTATAATCGTATCTCTGTGAAACAAAATCCGATTATAATCAAAACACAAAAAAGAAAAAAACCCTAAGTCAATACATGTGAAAACCTATGTAAAATTATTTTGACACTTTTATGTGACAATTTCAAACCGTATTTTACATCTACATTCAGTGTAAATGATCAATTTTCTAATGGAATATGTTATAATTTGAACAGTAGCATGATCGCATGATAATGAAACGGAACCACCGAAATATCTTTTTTGCAAGAAATCGAACCCTGCATCTTCTACCTACCAGATAGCTGTGTCAGAGGTGTGGACAGGATATTATTTTCGCAGCCTGTCTTATCCTGTATTCTGCTCTACTCTGCCCTGTTGAGAAAAAGTATAAGAAAAAAACACGTTCTATCTTGCCCTTGTCTACTCTAACGCTGTTTTCTTAAGATGAAAATTTGCTGCTTCAATTTGCAGAATATTAAGATCTTATACTGTCTTATCCTGATCCATTCATATGCAGGACAGAGCAAAATTAACTCTTCTCATCCTGTCCTGCAGCAGGACAGAAGAGGATGCAAAACCAGACAGGATTCTTCTCCCTTGTGCTCACATTTGAACTGTTCTATCGCTACATTGGAAGCGGTACCTCTTGTTCATCTTATAATCGAAGGGAAACACTTCGATTATAGCAAGATAAAACTTTGGCAATTTGAACACAACATCTAAGATTGTGATTTTGATTTCAATACGACCTCTTTCATTAGAACTTTGATAGTTAGCCGTCTTTTAACTTATAAATATGAGTTTTAGTTGTTGCCAAAAGATGATACCTTCCTTTCCCTTCTAAACACTTTAAAATAGTTCAATTCCACGAATACACGACGAACATAAATAGTTAATTTCTCAGTTTTGATTCGTTTGAAACATTATTGTAGATCATAAGAATGTACATCTTAATTAACAAAAAATTAATATTCATTATGTCTTTTTCAATGAGAATAAAAATGATCTTTTATTTTGTTGTAAGGTTTACATATAAACCGATATGTATCTTGATAAATTTGAACTTATAAACAGATAATTGACTACAAATAAAAGATTAAATAAAAATAAATGTTGATATTTCGATCAGAATTGCCCGTCTTCAGAGCGTTGCTGTTACATACATATAAATGATCTTTATTTTAATTATATAGGATACAATTTTTTTTTCTTTGACAATAGTGCTGCAGACAAAATGCCTTAGGTACCGTTTCCTACTAACATTTCTTATGTTTGTATAACAGCAACCTTCTAAAAAACGATTAATTTGATATGAATAACTTCTGTTCGTCGATTTTATTTAATATTCATAATTAATTAATAAGCTAAACTGTTTTCTTGTTCTTTTTTCTTTTCTTAGTCATTCTTTGGTAATTATACGGAAAACATGGTTATAATAGTGATAACTAGTTTGAAGTGTAATTCATTTTACGTATCACTATCAAAGAATGACGAAGAAAAGAAAGTTGTTCTACTCTCTCTCTCTCTCTCTATAAATATATAGAGTCATTTATAATATCTCATCAAGATACGAAAAGTCACTAATCTTTTGTTAATTATCAGTAGTAAATAAAATGAAAGAAGAGAACTTCTTTGTGTCAAATATGAATTCAATCTTCTTATCAGTATCTAGTTTTATTTTGTCAAATAAATGATTTCATACAAGAAAAGAACTATTATCTTGTAAGCTAATAAAAGATTCTTTACATCTATGAGACCAAAGAGTTTCTTTCAACAAGATTCATTTTAGTAGAGAGCAGAATGTTGTAATTATTTCCTGTTGAATAAGAATTTGATTCCTGACAAAGATGAAAGTAGAATACCTCCAAAGAAAGAACACATATAAGAAAATTATTAATGTATCTCATATTTTTTTATCATGTTTAGTTAAAAGGATTGTGTTTCAATTTCATCTATGTAACTTACGTACTTTTTCTGTTCTTATTATGTCACATGCATTTCAAGATATTATTAATATTACGACACTGTATTTGTTTTTATCAACGTTTGATAAACTGAACATTTTTGTAGCAAAAACATTTTCTACATTCGAAGGTGTTTTATAATTGTTCGAAAGATTTCTGCTCTATGTCACACAAATAAACAGTGCAGATACATATGATGTAAACAATATCAAAATATTTCATAGAGATATAAGTTTGATTTATGTGATAATTTCTTTCAAATTGTATCGTAGATAGTAAAATCCGTATAAAGTTTTTCTGCTAATTTATTTTTATATTTATAGTTCATAACTAGAGATGTATTTCATTGAAATGAATATCGAGATACATTTTTTGGAAATTCTTTTGCATCAAATAAAAGTCTTTTCTAAATTCTTAATAATTATAGTTATTCTTACCTATAAACTTTTAATTCGTATTTATATCATAAATAGTTGTATAAAAATGAAATCTTCATCAAAATTGAAAAATAATCACATGTTATTGAATTGTTTGTATTTTCGAGACTAAATTGCTAACAGTGGGTATTTTATCTTTATTTTACTTTGAAAAAAAGTAAAGAAAAATAAAGCAATTAACTTGAACTCATCAGTTACCAGTGGCGTATCCAGTCATGAGATACTGCGCAATTGCTCACGGCTCGAAAAGATATTAAACATGAATTGTCCTTGAATATCATTACGATCGCACATAGCGACCAACTCCTCAAAGCAATTTAACTGGTAAATTGCCCCAAAATAAAAAATTCCCTGGCTACACCATTACTGATAAAGTAAAAATAAAATAACATCCCTAGACAAAATTAATGATGTTTTACCAGGGATCAGACAAGAATTACGATTTGAAAAGATCGTTGATTATCTATGATGCTTTTCTATATAGTGTTTATGAATTTCTGAAATTATTTAAATTAATTACGGTTGTTTAGTTTTGTTAAATGTAAAATATGAGCAATCAAACTCTGTTTGAATCTTCAGATATGAAAAGTTATATGAAGCAAATAGGAGGCATTCAAAATGCTTGACATCAATTCTATTTTTATTATGTTTCAGTGAAACCTTTATAAGCTTCTTAAAAGATGTAATGAAGGTTTCTGTTAGTAAATCAAAGTATTGAAAATTAAACATCTCTTATTTATTAGAGTTATAAATAAAACTTGCGATGTATGTCAATATGATTCTTTTCATATTTTATATTGTAAAATATAATTTTCAAAGTTGGATACAAAAAAAGCTGAAATATACATGAACATCCTTTTTACATTATTCATAACTAAATCATTAAATTCTTTTATTTGTTTAATATACAACAGAAAATATTTTATTTTTGAAAGTTTATTAATAAAATTATTGTAATGTAGTGATTGTATGGATTTGATTATTCATAAATCTATTTAAGTCTTTTTTACAAAAAATTATTTTTTGTACTTGCATACGAAAATTTGGTGTTGAAATATAATATACATAAAAACTCCATACTGCATTTGTATAAAATAAAATTGAAGATAAAATATGAAAGAAAAAAACATATGATGTTTGCTGTTGACTACTATCTGCAAATATTAAATAATAAATATTTTCAACTGTATATGGTATAGATGATAATACAATTGTAATAGACATTAATAAAAACATTCGTGATAATTGTTTATCAACATTTAGATTTTTATTAATATTTTGTATATTTCTAATCATTTTTAATTGTGTAAATGTTAAAAAACCCAATATAGAAAAGATAATAATTGGTATTATACCATGTAGAAATATTTGAAATGTATATCGATAATAATATAAATAACTAGTCGAATAAATTATACATTGACCAAATTTTGAAACTTCATAATAAATAGCAATTGGTATACTATGTAATCCAATTAAACAAATAATAAATAAAATAATTATTTTTGTTTCTTGTCTTGTTCTACTTAATTGTCTTAAACGAACTTCTCGTGATGATACTAAATATCGATCAAACATTGCCATACAAAGACATACCCAAGATATGGTATCAAATGTATGTAAACAATAAAATCGTAATTTACATAAAAAAACCATATTATTTTGTGTAACTGGATATTGATAACCATCAAATAAAATTCGAGTTGTTACTGCATAGGCAATAACAATAAAATTAGCTATTGAAGAAGTCAATAGATACAAAGGACTATTACTTGTTCGAATTTTTTTAAGTTGGTTGTTCCTTGTTGTTCGAGATCGAGACCAGTTAGTAAAAACAAGAATATTTAAAATATTTCCAAATAAACCAAATACAATCATAATAACACCAGCAACAATCATAAGTTGTCGTGCAATATATTCAAATTGACCCATAGTTTGAACAATCAATTGAAATAATACTTTTAAGAATTATGTAATGAATTGAATAATTGATAAAATCTCTTTATCTAAGATTGTGTACAATAAAAGTAGAAAACTAAAGAAAAAAAAATGAACATTCCTTTACATCCAATTGTCATTTATCTTTTTCATATATAATATAAGCATCGTGTTTAACAATACTCTAATTTGCATTCTTACAGATTCATTCTTCAATGAGAATCGAGAAGAGAGAGAAAGAGCGTATTATTACTAAAAAAAATACTGCCGCCTTTAGTGTCAAAGTTGGTAAGTATTGCCATTGGCACAATTCATTTTTTTAAAATGATACAGTTCAAAATGGTTTATCAGTGCAAACAAAACTAAACATAATTAAATTTCTCTTCAATAAAAACTTATTTTAATTACATTTAATGTTGTTATTTCTTAGAATAATATTTCTAATGAAAGCAGCACATGTAAAATGAAAAAAGAAAATTAATCACTGATCAAGTCAAATTTCGAATATCTTTGAACAAAATATCAAACTATCATGGGAATCTCGTCAAATTAGATATCGATCAGTCAAACGTGAAAGTGTAAAAAATGCGTGTGTTCCCAGAAAATTTCCAAGAACTCGTGTTTACTTGAAAAATATTTTTCAAATTGTCGCATCTCATGCAATCTATTTCAAATATTTGCAATTGTTACGTATAAATGCGAGACAGTAGTACATACATAGAAATAGAACCTTTTAAACTTTTAAGTACATCATATGAGATCTTGTGTATAACTTTTATCTTTGCAAATAATTGCATGCAACATCCTGGTGTGTTTATGTCAGATATATGCGTCAGATGTAAATGCTCAAGTTTTTATTAACTTATATCTGCAAGATGGCTAGAATTTTGTTAAACTCTGTATATCGATGCAAACATAAGTCATATTTACGAAAACTATAACCAAAGCGATTCTGCATTAGCATGCAAATTGCTGTCATTTTGTAAGGTACATGTTATTCCATACAAAAATTTAGCTTTTTTTTCTTCGGCGCATATTTATTTACTCCTCATTAAATAAAATCACTTTCATGCATCTACACTATATTGGTTCAAAAACCTTTTTCAGTGTTTCGAATTCATCTATAGTTATTAGTATTCATGCTCACGTTCTTAGATATTATGCATTTAATCAAAATTTTACATTTATTAACATAATTTTTTTGCTGTGTAAAAAAAAAATATCTTGTAGCTATTTAATTATTATTGTAATATTACCCGAAGAAAAAATGTATATTGAAAAGACATCTGTATATTTGACGCAGCTGAACCAAACGAAAGTTGACCTGTTTGAATCATTGATGTTTATTAGCTTCAAACTGTCTGTCAAATGTTAACGATCAACTACCACTTTCGTATTTATACGGGCACTATTACAGTCATGATTTTACAATAGGTATTCGAATTTCAATATAAATGTTTCAGATGTTTCATTATATATTGATTTGGAAAACTTTAGAGTTGAGTAATGAAAAACATTGAGAAATGTTCTCGAATGAATACAAATAGAAAAGTGCATGAAAATGTATGTAGAAAAGACTACTTGTGATACAAGTATTCGATTCGTTTTGAAGAAATGATATTTTTATTACATGTACGATTAAGATCATAGGTAGATACGAATTTCTCGATACTCGGAAAAAGATGTAAATTCTCAACAAAAAAAAGGAGGTAATCAGTCCAAAAAGTTAGCCAGAATACTTTTTTTATTTTGATGAAATATGACAGTAATTTCAGCGATATTCTTTTTGAACTTATAGAATTCACAATGGTTTTTAAAGAAAAAACTGCTTGTGTCACTATAGTTATTGAATCAGATAAATCCTCGTTCAGATTTAGAATATTCAGTTAAGAAGATAACGAAAGAAACAAGATCATAAATATAATTAAATGCATAAAAAAAGACAGAAACTTTCTAGTACTTCGAAAAAGAAAATTTTCTTGTGTTTTTCAGCACTTAACAATGGAAGTGTCAAAAGTGAATCTGAAGATTTTGTGTAGAATTTTAGTGTAATTACTCAACAATAGTACAAACGTTGGTAGACATATTAAAAGAGAAGTTATACTTGAATAAAGCATGATTTTGATAACAAGTTAAGAGCATTGAGACGACTCTTCGTGATTACAAAAAATTCTTCTTTCTTTTGTTGCAAAATAGTATTATGTCATCCATTATTAAACTTGAATATTTTTATCAACTTTTATTTTACTAAATATTGATCTAAAAAATCTGTTTGCAAGTAAATATTCAGTTTTTATTGGTATAAAATTTATTGTTTTCACTGTGATCACTTATAAGAAAAGACAATCGTAAAAAACATAATTATATTAATGGAAAGTTATCCGGATTAAAATTTTCTGTCTTCTTTAACATAAGAAGATATTATTTTCTTTAATGAATACTTGCTTAGCTGTCGTCAATATTAATGGATATAAAGTTCAAATAAAAATATTTCAAAATAATACACTCAATGACCAGCTTTTGTCCTTATCCGAGCCTACGTGACAGAAGGTCAAAGTTGTATTTAAATTTTTTTATTTTTTCTAAGTAAATTATTTTATCATAACATACTATTCAAAACAAAAAGAATGTGATATTTGTTGACTGAATAAACTAAACAAAGAAAATTTAAGAATTTTCCTGGATTGTATATCGACGTATTTTAAAACAGTTTTCTCCATACTGGGCTCAGCACTAAAAAATATTTTATCTGTGCTTCTCTAGCGGTAGAAGTCAATAATTAAATACGGAATCTTTTCAATGTCCTATGTTTATTATATAAAGGAAATTCTTGTTAATTATACAAATAATATGGAACTTTTTTCTGAATTGTCGCTTTTTTAATTGATATTGCTCTTGTCAATCTATTGCATTGTAAAGAGGGATCGAAATTTTTTGACCACTTTCAGTAAATTGATAATATCTATGACTAATCTATATATGGTTAATTGATCGATATGTGTCATTTTCTAGAGGAAGATTCACGCTATCATCTGAAAAACAATGCTAACGAGGAAAGGCCACCAACTGTCTCCTCGCTTTTGAGCTGAAGCTCAGTTGACAATAGGTAATCAAACGTGCTGATTCCGAATATCACAATGGCTTTTGCGCGCTTTCGAATTAAAGACTCATTTTTTAAAGATCTTGGTTTTTCAACCGAAAAACCATTTTCACTAAAAATTTTCTTGACCTGTCCAAATGAAAGAGCACGTCGTCAAACCTACAGAAAACAATTTTTCAAGGTTCTAAGCGAGGTTTTGAGCGAGTTTTCTGCGTCTAAAACTTATAAAAAGAGGGAAAACCGCTAATATTCTTACACAATTTATGAAAGAAAAACTACAGTTTTTCTTTCTGTTCTGTTTTTTTACTTATCAAAGGCGTTCAAAGAGGAAGGCTGCATGCATGTGTTAGACATGATATACATCATGATACATTCCAATTTCACAAGAATTTGGTAAAAAGAAAAAACTGAACACAGATAGCAGCTATAGAAAAATTTTCAAAGCATGTGAGATGCATAATTCAGTGCAAAGAACAGAGAACGGAAGAAAAATATTTATAAGAGCAGCAGTCTATAAAAATATATGTCATTTTAACGCTCTTATGGGGTGTCAGAGTTATATAACGTTTGACACCAAGAAAGAAAAACTGTAGTTTTTCTTTCATAAATTGTGTAAGAATATTAGCAGTTTTTCCCTCTTTTTTTAAGTTTTAGACGCAGAAAACTCGCTCAAAACCTCGCTTAGAACCTTGAAAAATTGTTTTCTGTAGGTTTGACGATGTGCTCTTCCATTTGGACAGGTCAAGAAAATTTTTAGTGAAAATGGCTTTTCGGTTGAAAAACCAAGATCTTTAAAAAATGAGTCTTTAAATCGAAAACGGGCAAAAACCATTGTGATATTCGGAATCAGCACGTTCGATTACTTATTGTCAACTGAGTTTCAGCTCAAAAGCGAGGAGACAGTTGGTGGCCTTTCCTCATAAGTTCACAAAAATTTGTCGTTTTTGTGCTCGATTTATAATGATATAGAGCCTTCTCGTGAAATCGATCATTGGAAAAATCGATATTTTATGAGAAACAAATAATCGTTTCTATAATTATTCACACAATGCTTTTCCTACAAGATTCTAAAGAACACTGTCGATTTATCGTTAGTTGTTTTTGTAGCTGTGATGAACAAAGTCAGCTTATCAAAGAGATGATGGTTAACGTTTAATGCCGTCTTCATTTGAATCACTTTAAAGCTTGAAAAACAACAAAGTCCACAAAAAGGAGGGACTTGTTATAAGCAAAATCGTCCATATCCCTCATAAAATCCAATATTATCTTATCTGTTTTGTCATTTTGACTGTCAGAAATCTTTGACTAATAAAATCAAACCTTCTAATACATTCTGTACCGTATAGTACACGACTGAGCTAACCGAAATTTATCTGTTTTATGTCCTCAAAAAGATAAGATTATAATGTTTTCATGGAAAATATTCTATTCGTTTGCTCATATAGTTAGCTGCTTTATATGAAAAACTAAGCTGTTTCAGTTCTCTATCGAATGATGTATGAACATATGAAAAACGATTATTCATTGCCCATCGTTATGTAACGATATATTTCATGTTACATATGACTCATGAACTACCACGACGAATATCACCTAATGCTCTTCTCTAATGGTAGTAGCAGTTCACTTCGAATTTCATATCAATCGATGGATCTGGACGAGATCTACCAAATAATGCTAAGAAGCCCATGAAAAAGAAGTGAGAAGCTATGTCTCTTTTTCAAAAAATACTCAAAACAGTTCTGTGTTGAATATTGCTATTCGGAAGACTTTCTTTGTCCAAAAATAAATTAACAGTTTTTTTCATTTTCAATTGCACAATGTACAGCACATAAAAGTGCGACACGAAGTGCTCGTTGCGATGCATTTCTTTCAGTGAACTCACGATACGTTCTGAAAATATGGTTCAAGTCTACCCAACAATATATATGTTATTTGTTTCTGGAAAATCGATTAATTACTATTTTTCCAGTACAATTCGAATTATTAGTACCTACTCTTGGAGTACAAGACAGCAAAATCCTAAGATCCAATCGTGTCGAGTTGGTTTGATTCCAATCAGACGACTTCGAGATGGTTCAATCTCGATCATTGATCGATCTCTCAATATGTTCCTGGCTAAAGATTGATCGAGAAATAATCTTGGGAAAAGCATGCACGGCAATGCATAAGTTCAATATGTTTCGTCGACTTAGTTATATGTCACTGTATGCGCAAAACAAAAAAGTGAATGAATGATTAGCCAATAGATCACGACACCTTTTCACGGTACAGCCTGCGACATATTTTATTTTAGTGTGTTGGCTGAATGCAATGTGAGAATTTCAAATTATCTTCCATGAAAAATATTTCATATTGTATCGTTTGTTTTTCCCGAGATGAAGGTTATTTCGAAAATCTTTCTCATTCATATCACTCAGATGCTTTATTACAGTGTTCGTATACAGCTCGTTTACAGTCAAGATCAGATAATGGTATATGGCTGCATTTTGGCTGTATATACACCATATTGCTACCGTATACGAGCATCATCCAAATGTTTTCAAAAATAAGAAGACTATCTGAAAAAATTCTATTTACATCATGACAAAATTTTACGTATTCGTGTCACACCGAGAAAAAAGTTGAATGCCCTAGAAGAGAACTGATTCTCGAACATTCATTCGATTTTAACGAGTTTTTCAATAAGATGCTAACCACACTTAATCTATAGATTTTCGCGACATTAGATGCTTGTGAATCAGTGACTATGGAGAGAAATGAAATGAAATGAAATGAATGTAATATAGTGAACTGTGTTGAATTGATATTAATGCATTTTTATTAATTTAAACACGTCAACTTGATAGAAGTACAGAGACAGTCAGTGATAAAAAGCTCTTGATGAGATGCCAACACATCAAAAGAAAGAGACGAAGAGAGAAAAATGCAATATTACATTTTTTCAGTAGTCCTTTATTCATATATTCTACCTTCACATTTTCACTCACTGTAGAGACACGAATGAAAGAAGAAAAAACATCAATGACAACAATAATACAATTGCTTTAGTGTTTGTTTTTGTTTTATTGGCTCGTTCGTTGATAATGTACTTTTTTTGTTGATCTTTCTTTTTTGTCATAATTGCATTTTCAGAAGAAACCAAACAGAATCATGAAATCAACCTTATGACCGGTTTTTTTTATTTGCGGAACAAACTCCAATATTTGCGCAAAGAAATGCGTTACAATGATGTTGGTTTATTTTTGTTACTTTTGAATTAAAAAAAACCGGCATTCATATATTCAATTTCTTTGCCAATTTTAGTTGAAAAAAAACATACCAGCGATACATTTCATTATTTGCCAATTGTACGAAAATATAGATCACTTGACGAACGTATGCATAGGGCAGGCATTTTCTCGTTGTCATTGTGACACGTTAAAATTCTGTGAAACTCAAATATGAAGAAGCATAATTTGAATACTATTTCTTTATGAATCGTAGAAATTAATGCAAGAAGAGCAGTTAGAATACCACAAGAAAACAGAATTTCTTTTTATTTAACACATATTTCAAAGGAATATAGAATAAATCAAAAATCCTTTTAGTAAAATTATCAGTGATGTTATATTTATTCTACTAGTCTAACTCACATACTGTCACGACAACATTGATCACACTGGAACAAGCGGTGATCGATCATTTCGTCGCAGAACAATTTCTTTTGTTCTTTTCGTTGTAGAATAATTTTCTTTCATTCTGTTCATTGAATTTCTCTTAATTAATTGTTTTTTTAAAATATGAAATTGATCAATTTAATTCATCTTTATTTTATGTATTGTACAGAGCATAAAAAAACAAACGGAAAGAAAAACCAAAGAAAAAAAGAAGAAAACTAATCTAAAGGAAAGCAAATAATCTAAAGAAGTTCTTTAAAGAACATTGGATAAGTATTATCGTTGGTCTAGATTATGTTGAAACTCATTAATTGAATGACAAATCTAATTATGATATTCATATAGCAGGTGGTCCACCGTAAATATATGGTGGCATTATAACTGGTATTCCCATTATGAAAGTGTTCCACTTTGCATTATTTATAGTGTAAAAAGTTAGAACACTTTTTCATAGTGGGGAACACCAGCTATAATGTTACCGTACATTTACGGTGAAACATCTGCTATAGGAATACCTCAATTATTTTTCGTTGACTTCAGCTCTATCAGAATTACATTCCATTAAGAGTTTTTATTGATCCGTTTTCCAAATTCAACTCATACGTTTTAGAGCGATCAATTATCTATCGTTGTTGTACACATCTTTGAGAATTTTTCATTTACTTTATTTTATTTTGATTCGTTATCCAAAAACACAGATTTAATTAACAGGCATATAACGAGCAGAACGAAAGAAAATTATTCTAGAACGAACAGAACGAAAAAAACAAAATTCTACGACGAAGTGATCATGCGACGAAGTGATTGCGACGAAGTCTCGTGCGACGAAATGTACTAGTGCCGAAACAAGCATGAATACAGCAGTGCTTGTCTAATACGAAGTCGAAGGTAATTGAAAGTTTCGTATTCACATATGGCGCCAACCGCCAAGAGCAAATAATAAATTCTTTCTCAGTTATAATTTTAATTTAGGCAATGACTATCTTGTTGAACCAGCAAAGAAATCAGAGGCTAATTTTATTTTGAATATTGATTTGAATTTGAATTAGACCTCTTTATTGGTATATGACACGACTAAAGTCCATGACCACCAGTAGATAGTTCTTAAATTATGGAAATACCTAATAGGTCAAAATTTGGATGGCTTTCTGTAGCAAGGACACCATCGGATAAGATTATAAATCTGACACTGCCTTAGATCTCACTTTCAATAGAATAGAAAAATAGAGTATGAAATTCTGCACATTTCTGTCTATTTATTCCGTGCTTTGCTAAAGCCAAATAAACTTTTTCGTAGGCTACATAGTCGTAGGGAGTCTATCAGCTTTGGACATTTCGAGTAAGTGTAGGTGGATGTGAGTGTTAGTGTGGTTTTTTTGGCTTCAGCAAAAAACAAAAGAAATAAAAAGAAATGCGCAGAATTTCATGCTCTATCTCTTTATTCTATTGAAAGTGAGATCTAACGAGAGAACATATCCAACTGTCGGATCGCTTTCGAGTTAGAATAGGTGCATCTTGTAGAGCTCAGTGAGCCATGTTCACTATGAAAAGAGTTCGTGCTCATGGCCTATTTCAGAGAAGATCGAGTGTTTGTAGTTTTACAGACGGAAATGTCGACAATATCTCAACTATATTCTATCAAAATGATCTTCAATGTTGATAAAATCTTCAGAGTTTATAGAGTTTTTAATTCTAAACATTCTCATGAAAAAGGTTTTTGAAAACGCTTTTATGTTGATGGAGATAGTCTCAATGCACTTTAACCAGTGAAAACCTAGAAAAGTTCAAGAAAATTCTTTTTCAGAGTTTTTTGACTTTTATTGCTTAAGGTGTTTTGAGTCTATTTCCATCAACACAAAAAGATTTTCAAAAACTTTTTTCATGAGAATGTTTAGAATTAAAAGCTCTATAAACTCTGAAGATTTTATCAACATTGAAGATCATTTTGATAGAATATAGTTGAGATATTGTCGACATCTCCATCTGTAAAACTACAAACACTCGATCTTCTCAGAAACAGGCTATGGGCACGAATTCTTTTCAGAGTGGACGTAGCTCACTGAGCTCTACAAGATGCATCTATTCTTGACTCGAAAGCAATTCGACAGTTGGATATATTTCCTCGTAAGTTTTCTTAAATAAAAACTCCGTAAATGATCATAATATTCTTCTTAAATTGATTCACAAATAACAAAATCATTAATAGTTAAGTATTCAATGTTATTATTATTAGTGAGTTTCTTTTGTTTTTTTTTCTAGTAGACCTTCAATGTTGATTTCATTCTTTAGATGGGAAAAAAAACGAAGGATATAACATGCTTTCATATAGAACTAGTTAATAAGAAATACTCTTGAATGTATTTTCTCGTAAATAAGAGATAACCTTATCCGAACGTGGATTGATATTTCCTTGAAAAAATAAAAATGAGAACGCTGGTTGCAATGAGGACAGTATTTTATCTGCCATTTAAATAATGACTTTCTTTTGTAAAATTTTTTTTTTGAAATATCCGATTTTCTGAGTGAGTCATATGCATATCAAATTCTGACTTTTCACGCGAACATTTCTAAAAATGGAAAAGAATAACGCAGACCGGTAATATATGTTGAGTCTAACCATTAAGAAATGTAGATTATTGACAGGTTATCTGTTCATATAAATGGCATTGTAATATTCTTTCTTTAATGATTGACCATTAACAAAATGTTTCAGAGACATTTGGTTGTATTTTTCAAGCTTTTCATGATTTATGTAACGAGAGAGCATTTCAAAACTGTCATGCATTGTTTCATCTTATATTTTAGATTGAAACAAGCTTCGAGAATATTTATAAAACAATAAAAAATTCATACACATAATTTATTGATAAATATTTCGAAATGTCTTACTAAATGTTTATTTTTAAAGAATCCGTGACTGTTATCTTCGTACAGATGCTGCTGAGATATTTTTTTGACAATGGAAATCTGTTAGAACTCTTAGTAATAGAAGATCGATTAGAAACATATTGACATTAATTATAGATATCATCATCAATCTCACATTCTTCTTCGCTTTTACTTTCATCGTTAGTTTTATCGATGTTATGAGAACATCTGTCTGGGTTACAACATCCGTGTTACTCTCCTCAAGGAAAGCATTTTGAATAAATCTTAATAAAAAAAATTTGAGTTTAATGAGAGATCTGATGTTATTGAAATAACTTCAAAGTTTTAAATGGATTTGACAAGAACATTGTTCGCACAGCAATGAGTTATACATTGAAAATTCGTGTCGTTGTTTTGAGAAAAAAAATCGTTTATCTCCTGTTAAAACTTTTAGATAATTGTAATAATCATTGAATTTATCTATAAGGTAAAATGCTGTATTTCGATATTTTCGAAGAGATCATCGTTTTAGACTTGCCTGGATTTCTTAAGTTTTAATCACAATTAAGGTATTGTATCATATGATATTCGACAGTTGAAGATGTTCCCTCATTAGTGTAATGGCTTTTCCATAGAAGAAATATTAAACTGGATGGAGTTAGACTTAATTCTCTTTCTTCATATCATCAATCGTTCCGCTACCATACATGAACACGTGTTTATATACGCAACTAGGAGAGAGAAGAGAAAGAATCAAGGAGAGCAAGGTAATTAACAAAATATAGTTATGATAGAAGGACAGACAATGCATGTGATCAGAAGAAATGACAAGTGAGGGACAAAGTATATAATAAACAGAAAAGACAAGGGAAGGTTAAACATCAAATATGAATAGTTAATTTAATCAAACAGTGAGAATAGACAATGACATACAATAAACTCAACTGAGAACGTCGCAATTAGTTTGTGACATCTTCTATTATCTCTATTACAATTTCATTACCAACAGTTAACTATTAGATTTTTGTTAGTATTATTAAACACGGAAAATTTTTTTTAAGAAGGTCAAACCGAAACGAGCGTAGAGCATTCGTACTCTATCGTCATCTCGACTTGATCAATGAGTTGATTGAGCATTCTATAGTTCATTTCTAAAAACAATGAATTCTGTTCTACTACTAGTAACTAGCAGACTGGTGTTTTTACGAAACCGACTTTTCAAAGGCAACTTTTGTATTAAAATCTAGCTCGATAATAAAGTAATCTTCATCATTTTAAATACATTTTTAGAAATTAGTAGGACAGTGCCCAATGACCCCAAGATTTCTGGTTATGCCACTATCTTACAGAGATAATAATCAGTTTGTGTTTTTCTGGAACCACATCGAATCGAATCGATCCCTACTATCTTATAATCAAGTTTAAATCCTGTTGAATGAATTATTATTGTCAGCTCCGAATGATTATTCAGTTATAGTAGAACTATCTTTATAGAAAAAAAAGAACGCTTTGGATAAATATAGTAGTTGAAGATTAACTGTATAATTCGAGAATAGTACCATGATAGGTATTAGGAAAGTATGCTTGAATCTAACGTATGTCTCTGTTTTCAACAGAAGTCTTCCTCTTGCAAATAAGAATTTGTTTTTTCTGGTTAGATCATTTCACTACATAGTATTATATATACAGGGTAGGCTATAAAGAGCACCCCAATAAGAAATTCAAATATCTCCGCCAGATATCGACCCAAAAGAATTGAAATTTTTACCAGTGATAGAGACATTTTCAAAGTTTATATCCATCAAGACATACCTAAAGAGACTCTTTGTTAAGTATCACTATTGACTTCAACAAAGAAAGTTTACTTTTTCACAGACAGGAAAAGAAAACAATATACAGAGTGTTGCAAAAATCACTTTGCTGAATAAAAAATTGAATATCTTCATTACGGCTCCAGCAAACAAGTTGATTTTTCTATCAATGAGAGAGGCATGTCCAAGTTTTATATTCATAAAGACATGCCTAGAAAAATCCTTTGCTAAGTATACTGTTCTTTTTCCTATATATGAAAAAGTAAAATTTCTATGTTGAAGTCAATAGTAATACTTAACAAAGAGTCTCTCTAGGTATGTCTTTATAGATAAACTTTGAATATGTCTCTATCATTGATAAAAATTTCAGCTCTTTTCGGTTGACATATGGCGGAGATATTTGAATTTCTTATCGAGATGTTCTTTATGGCCCACCCTATATATATTTATTACATGAAAGTATTTATACATGTTTCCTTATTTCATTGACCTTGTTGGAATTTTTGAAATGCCATCAACAAATTAGTGAATTATATCTTTTAATCAAATGATATGCTTCAGAAAGGTCATGCTATTATTTTTCTTTCGGATTGATTAGATTTTCTACATCAGAAAAAAAAAATTTTATTGAGGAAGAAATCTCAGGTCAAGTTTCATTTTAATCTTAGGAAGTTTTATTTATAGAGGATGACATATTAATAGCCATTTAATAATAGTAAAAAATATACTTTACTGTCATATAAAAGATCTCTTATTGTTTAATCCATCAGATGTAAAATAAGATTTATGTCTATTAGTATTTTATGAAACTTTTGACAATATTAAAGATAGATTAGATTTTTCTCAAGATATAATCGATTGAAAAATTTTATTCTATAAAAATGATTTCTACAAAGAGAAACAAAAATAAAAATAATGAAGTGAATTTTATGCTATTTGAAAATTTATTCTTTCCATCGTGTTCATATTCATTTAATTTGCATGACTAGTTTTTAGTTGTTTCTATTCGATAGAAAAAGTCCTTTGATATATTTCAATGTTTTATACTTTAGGAAAAAAAAAAGATCTCAGTTTACTCTCATTTAAATTAGAGATTTTCTTTTTTTAAAAATCATGTCCCTCAGTCATTTTTTTTTTCTTTATATAATAACATCTAAAAATAAAAAGCCGAGATACAGTAATGATGTTTATTAAATTTAATCCAGTGTGTATAAAGAAAGGTCAAACAAAGATTTCATTTGATTTTTTTTAAATAAAAAATATTTTAATTAATTAATAAAATAGAAAAATTATTTTCCTATAGTAAAATAGAATGAGAAAAATATCCTATTATTTTCCAAACTGATATCTTTTTCTTTTTTCCCTTAACCCTACTTACATCTCATATAATCAGTTTTTTTCCTGTTCTCGCCTACGTCAAAAGTAACATTGTCTATTCTTGTTAGATTAATTTTCCCCGTGGTGTTGTGTAATTTTATTTGACACTACAAGGTGATTAGTTTTGTTATTTATTGAACGTTACGAATATTATTTATATAAAAAAGTTGATATAATTAAAAATTGGTTAATGTGTATCGACATCTTCGAATTATATAGAATAGAAATTTTCTATAAGTTAAAATATTTTCTTGAAAAGAAAGCTTTCAAATAAACTAAGAGTCTGTTCATTATTAATAGAAGAAGCAGTCTAGCAGAAAATCATGAAATTATTAATCATAAGAAATTTTTTTCTTACTTATTCTTTCAGAATTTTTCTCTTGAACAATGAAATAAAGTAATTATCACTAGATGATGATTATTTTGTTAACTATTTGATCAAAGTATTTGATTGTGATTCTATCATTTATTTTTTCTCATTTTCTATTCTTGTTCTTTTTTTTTTTCTTTGTATCATTACCATCATTTTTCTTTTACTCTTCATTCTTTGTCATGTATGTGAAAGTTCTATGTTTCCGTCATAGATGTTGTCAAACAAAAGACATCGTAGACTTGAACATGTTACTGCTGTTGATGAACGACGGCCAAGAACAATCATAAGAATATAAATATATTTTTACTTATTTACTCAAATTATTCGTTGATTAACGCGTGTGTGTGTGTGACATGTAATATATTTAGATTAGAGGGCAATAAGTAAATCAAGTTATAACATATAACATTAACCTTTGTTTCAGTAGAAGAACATCTATAAGTATATATGTGTGTTGATGACATAGAGAGTGACTAAAGACAGAAGTGAATATAATAGTACACAAAACAAAACGAAAAACAGATCACAGTTGTATGATTGATTAGACATTTTATCTATATTTAGTCTAATAGTTCAGTGAATGCATGCAGATAATTTCCGCTTATATAAATGCGATGTGCCATTGGCAAAATTTTTTCTCATATTCTTTTTTTCTCGTAGTTTTTATTGATAAATTATAGTCCATGGATCGATCACATAGCAATACATATGTATTTAGGACATAAATCGATGTTTTTCTTTTTCTTTTTGTTTTTGTCGAATATCGATTTTTATAGAAGAGTAGAAGATTCTTCAATAAAAAGATAAAATGTATTTCTTTCTTTATGATTAGTAATAAAAAAATATGTTATTACGTGCTGTTGATGTTTTCGACATTTATGTCGAACCATTTATTCATTCTGGTTTCCGTCTACCTAATCAACCATATTCATATTATTATCGATCACTTTTTTCATTACATAATGAAACATTATCTATATGGACTCATTTATTTGGCACAATTATTCTTATTGTACAAGCATTTCAACAAATTTCTCAATTATCAATTAATTTATATTCAACAATACAATGTATTTATATTATTTATAATTGTATTGGTGCTTGTATTATGTTATTATGTTCAGCTCAAGCACATTTATTTCATTCAAGAACATTAGCTGATCATTTACGTTCATTTTATCTTGATTATTTTGGAATTAATTTTTATGGTTTTACGTCGGGTATTATTCTTTATAGATTTTCACATAAACAAAAATTTTCTATGGTAAATAATTTACATTATTTAAATAGTTAATTTTTAAATTATATTATTCTTTTTGTGATTAAATAATAGAAAAAAAAATTGAATTTAAATGCAAAAAAGTTTACAAAAGTAATAGAATTTCAATTGATGCTTTCTTATTCAACTTTAGAAAAACTTCTAATTAAAAGTAATATGGTCTTCTAAGACATTATTTAATAATTAAGATAGATATATGAGAAATTCTATATAATTAGGTGATACATTACAAATAAAGTAGTTTAATAATTATTCCTGTCGGAATGGCTGAATTACTACTAGAAATAGAAAGTTTTCTTTATCATTACAGAAATGTTTACGAATATCTAACTATTGCTCAAATCTACTTTCTCCGAAAGCAAGTTATATAATAAGATAATGTTTTCTAATAGCAGAAAAATAAAAATTTCTATTTCCATAATATAATTATAGAATCAGCATATTCGCTTTTTTTTTGTAAGTGAATTTCTTGTACAATATTTATGTGATTTTTTGTTTGTTTTTTTATTTAGTTTACAAATGAAACATCATATTATTTAATATTAAGTTTTTTATCATTATATTCATTATCAATTGCATGTTTTTGTAAAACATTTTATCGTCGACCATATCCATATTCACATAAATTTTTACAATGTTCAAGTGTTTTAATTCTTTATCTTTTTCAAATTTGGCCTATATTAAAAAATATTTTTTTTACTTTTATTTTATATGATAATAATCAAGAATTAATTAAATTTGAAGAAAAAGCTCTTTTTTGGCATTTAATACAAATTATATCATTTATATTAAGTGGTCTCATTTTTGTCGGAAGAGTTCCTGAACGTTTTTGTCCGGGTTTATTTGATTTATTTGGTCAATCACATCATACATTTCATCTTACTATTTTTCTAATGTCTTTTAGTCAAGCAAATGCTGTATTCGAAGATATGCATTCAATGTCATTAAATAATATTCAATATAATTTAATGAAAGATATTTTATATACTTTAATTGTTCTTATTTTAGAATTAATTACTGTTGTTATATGGTTTCGTATAAGTCGACCAACTATTGAACGACGATATAAAATAGATTTTAAAAATGAATAATTCTATAGTTCTTAGTATCGATTTATCCAATATCGTTGCTTTTATTTTCAATTTAGAACATTTCTTTTCCTTGTTATCAAGATCAAACGAATTCTTTTACTATATTCGTTGTTTTTTTTTCATTCCAAATAAAATATGATTTTATATGAACTTGAGTTAAAGAATCACAAAATAAAGCCTTTTCAGCAAGGTAATTGATTTAGATCGATGTGATTAAGGACTCCTAAAAAAAGTCACGTTTTCGTCAGAATGATCGAAATTAAGATAATTGTAGGGCAAGATAGTCCGTGATCTGATCTCTCATAAACAACAAAAACTTTTACTGGGCACCTTGTTTTTTCCAAAAATTTTTGACGATTTCCGTCATCCTCTATTCGAAAAAAACCAAAGATCTTTTTCATTTTTTTCTCAGTTCATGATATGTCAAACGTGCAACTCAAATTTCTCAATCCAGATCCGTGTGATGTATTTAAATTTTAAGGGCACGTCAAGATGCAGAGCACCACAGAATCCTTTTTTTTGAAATAAGCTTTTTTATAATAATAAAAGAAAACATCTCTATGGAAACAGCGTCATTTTTTAGGAGATTTTTTTGAGTCATTGAATTCGTGATGACTTCTTTCCGCTTAAAAAGTAAAAATTTAAACAAAAGAGCTCTGTGGTGCCTTGCATCCTGGCATGCCCTTGAAGAACAAAAGAAAAATATAAATACATCACATGAACCCGGACTGTGAAATTTGGGTTGTCAAATTCGCTATTTTTGACCCTTGTTTGACTAATATCTCCCTTGAACGTCATGATATCGCGCTGAAAATTTCACCATAGCCTTTCCACAACAGCTCCAACATGTCCTGAAAATTTCATGTCATTCGAACGTTTCTGGGCTGAGATCGATTTTTGAAGAGCCTTAAAAAAAACACGAATCGATCCCATCTCTGATCTGAAGCACCTTTACAAAATACATCAGTTCCTGTCTCAAGAAAAACGACATTTGTTCGAAATGTTTTAGTTTTTTGAGAAAAATCTTCCAACATTGAGCTTCTGATACATTCGATGTTATTTTATCGTCGTTCGAATCAATTTTTAGCTATTACTTGACACATGAATTCGAAACAATTCACGTACAATGTAAGATAGTTTCTGAATGACTAAATCACAATATCAATCTCAAACAATTTTTATCTATAATTTCTTCTAAATTCAAATTGATTCAATCCCAAACATGAAATATGCCAAGTAAAATTGGATAAAAACACAATTTTCTTAATCATCTCTAATCCTAATATCATTTAGTTGAAGTATTTTACAATTAATATTTTATTTTCAGTGAAGACAACCAATCATCATTAAGTAGATATTATCTCATAGAAATTTATTTTCTATACTAATATGAGTCTTTATATTCATCTAATCCTATACATAAGACTTGATTAATTATGTGTGTATATATGAAAATAGATTGTAATCTACGCAAATTTTCATTGATTACAAAATATTTCTTTCAAAGAATTGTCAAAAAAAAAAATCAAAATTTTTATTTACGTGTTTTTTTGAATGTCTAACAAGATCAAGCATTTTCTCTTTAACCCAATAATTGATATCATATTCTACTATTTTTATATTTAAAATATAATAGTTCATTGTAATTATAAAATTTAGACAAATATGCTACTACACGACAACATTAACAACAAAAACAAATATACTACAATAGTTTTACGATTATCCTAAAAAAATATTTAAACAAAAAAAAAAGAAATTTTTTTCGTAACATAAAAGTTCGATTAATAGAATATATATTATTCAATGAAAATTGCATTGATTTTTCTAAATGTATTATTTATTTGTTCATGCTTTTTTATTGTGACAAAGATTTTCATTGATACGAAATATAATTAATATACTTTTGATTAGACTATTAAATCGTCGAACAGTTTCAGTAAAACCATATTGGTTAATAAAATATTTCCACAATATAGTGATATATATATGTTGAATCTGAATAAAATCAGTTGAATTTGACATTATACAGATATCTTTCTTCTCATCGAAAGTAACAATTGAAAAATTTAAAACAAATATCATAAGTTCAACAAATGATAAATTTGGTTCTAATTGTTTACATATTGACATTATCTCATTAACATAATCAGACCCATACAATTCATTACCACTAGTAAAGAAAACTGAGTCATTATATAGATTTGTTTCGTGATTAGTGAAAAAATCATGTATATTATTAACACTGGATAAATTATGCTTGATTTTTGCTTGACAAATATTCATGAATAACTGTTGCAATTGAAATGAATATTCAATCTTCGGTTTATTATGTTCAACAAATGAATCAATCATATTTAATACATTTGTTGATTTAAAACGTAATTTAGGTGGTAAAGATGATTGTTTATTAAATATAGATTTATCATTAAATTTTGGATTTATTTGATTATATTGATGAATTACATTTGAAAATATTGTCCATTGTTTATATATCAAATTTGTAGTATCATTTTCAAGAAAATTTACTAATTTAGGCTATGAAATAAATTCAAAAATAACATTCAAAAATAATTAAATTAATGCTTTACTTACTGTTAATAATGATTTTTGCTTTTTAGTTTTGATCAATGATGAACGATGATTGTTAAGCACAGATTGATGTTGATGAGTAGAACGAATTAAATTTGGATTCATACCAACTGCAAAACATTTTTTCAAACGACACGGTGGACATTTAATACGTGTTTTTTGTGTTATAATACAGTTATAGTGATTGTGACAACGTAATATTCCCTATTTGAATTATACATTGAAGAATAGATTTTTACAAAGAAAACAATTTTATTTACCCATGGTTGAAATGCATTTCTTCGAAAAAATGATTTGCATGACATGCATGTTATAACTTGAAAATTATTACCTCGTGCTACATCTCCACATACTCGACAGATCAGAGATCTATAAGATGAATGTTTAATACATTCTTTGTTAGATTTCGACATTGTAAAAAAAGTGTTGTTTGTAAAAGTTACAGAAGGTTTCATAGTGTTTTCCTCTTCAATTCTGTATATATATATATGTTAAATAGCTTTGTGAAAAGTAGTTAAAGGTGAAAAAAACCAAGAAAAAGTATAATTTGTTCATTGTTTTGTTGATTGTCTAATTTTAGAAAAGTGAATAATAATTGAGAACGAACAAATGCAATAGAATCTCTTTTCATTATTCGGTTGACTAAATCTAGTGAAATACACCAATATTTGATTCTAATTAGAATAGGCCAAGTATGAAATGAATAGAACAAAAGATTTCTTCACTCAGAAAATAGATTTGTAATCAATAATTTGGGAATATGACGTGTACATTGGATATTATCTATTATTGAAATTTCATCTTTGTTCACAATAAAACATGAATTCATCATATTAGTGATCATCGAAAGTAACTTCATTATACAGAATATTATTTCAAAAAAACAAAAAGACTTTTATTTATTTGCAGTTTTAAAAAAATCAAACAGTCCATTTAACTTGAAAAGTTAAGTCAATTGTATTTCAAAATATTTTTTATCTTGAATATTCTCTCACTATGTTATCAATTTTATCTTGATAATAAAACTAAATCAATGGAAAAAAAAGATTCATTTAATATATATATATTTACTTCTACTCATCACATTTTGCAGCTTTATGTTTATTATAAAAATTCTCAATTCGTGGGATAAATGTGTTATATTTATTTCAAGATTTATGAAAAAATAATAAATTTTAAGTTTTCTCTACATCATTCATCTTATATTATTTTAATATTTCAATACAATGAAGTATTAAATAAAAATTTTTGAATAAATATAGAATATGATATTACTATTTCGTCTTTTCTTATTATTATTCTTTCATAAAGAAAGAAAAGAAATATTTACTTTTTTTTTTAATTAAAAATAAGGAAAATTCTTTGCTTTTGAAACAAAAAATTAACTTTTTTTTATATCAACGAACACATTTCTTTTATTTTTAATACAACATTTATCGGTTTAACAATTACCAATAACAAGAAAATGTCATGTATATTATTAAAAATATTTTACCTATGTGTTATTCTGTTGAATCAATATACATAGCACGTTTTTATATTAGAAAAGTGATTAAACTATATATCGAGCATATCTAAATAAATCTCATTTATTCATTTTATGTACAATTAAATTAAATTTGAATAATAAAAAAAAACGTATCGAAAATAATATTAGAAAAAAAAATGATACATGACATAATCATTGAAAAAACATCCAGAAATTTAAAAACAGGTAAATATACAGATATGATTTATTAATTATATTCGAAAATATGAAAACTGATACAGTAAAAAAAAACAATAATTTAGTAATGTTTGTTATTAAAATTCAAGTATTCTAAGGATTGTTCAATATTTCTGCTAAAAATAAAAATTGTTCTTAGTATATCCAATACAAAATTTATGCTCGAATAAAAAAAAGTTATTCACACTTGAATACTTCTTCATTAGTAACATAATCATTAAAAAAAAAAAGAAAGTTGTGAAAGAAGGCTAAATCGCATGAGCAAATCTGTAGAGAAGGCGTAGACTTCTAGTAACGCCCGTAGACAGGATTCAAGCTTCTTTGTAAACGAAACTCAAGCGTTGGTGAAAGAATTGTGCTCCTCTTGCATTCGTCTGATTAAGCCATCATTCTTTATATTGATTGGTTTATAAATTCAATTACAGAAACGAATACAAAGCGCATTGAAATGAAGTTAAAAACAAAACAACTTGATTATCTCTATTGATTTCAGTATTTTATTCAGATTTTATCTTCCGGAATGGCGAACATAGACACACTGTATGTACAATAACAACTACAAGCTCCGGAAGGGTCAAGCCAACCGTCGAAGAGTCGCCACTCCTTTGACTCTCAAGCAGCACATACAATGTTGATTGATTTCATTATGATATATTCGATAAATGTTATAATACGATACTGAAATCGTTAATAACTGAAAAAGAATTTTTTTTTTTTTATTGTATTATTAATATTAATTCTTATTCAATACAAAGACAGACACAATATTTTTAATATAGATATTTTTTTCAATTCATATTACGAATACGAACAGTTTTACATACAGAATAAATATTTTTCATAAATATATTTACTAAGTCATATAAACTTCAATAATATCTTCTTATAATCGAATGAATTTTCATTGAATCATTCTATTTATATTGATTGATATTTAATATCAAATTTTAAACATTTAAAATTAATATTTTTTGTTTGTTTTGAATAGAAAAAACCAAATACCATTCTATTCATTGATTCATTCATTGGAAAATAAATTGAGCACATTGATCACAAAATCAAAAACAAATTCATTTTTATTCTTTTTGTTCTTTAATCCAACATGATTTAAATTGATTAGATCTAACATCAATTTCCCCACGTTCAAGTGGATCATTTTCATAAATATCTTTATAACATGAATATGATATACATCGACGTATACAATTAATCATATCTATTTCAGCTAATTCTTTTTGTTGTTGTTCTAATGAATTATCAGTTTTTAATGTTATTGTTGATAAATATTTTTGACATGACTCTTTTTGTTCACATTGTCGAGTTAAACGACGAAATGTTTCATCAAATTGACGACGACGTGGAAATGACATAGGTGAACTTTTTTTATTATTCGTTGATGAATATGTTATATCAATGAATAAAATAATGTATAATATACAAACAAATCGAATAATCATCTAAACAGACTGAAATTATAGAGAAAATACGAAACATCAAATAAAACGCAAATATATTTTAAGATTTTTTTTTAAAAAGACAAAAGAAAAAAGAGAGAGAGAGAGAGAGAGAGAGAGAAAAAGCAAAAAAAAAAAGAAAACGGCACGTAAAAGAGAAGAAAAAAAAAGACATGCAAATCTTTATAGTTTTTGGTGTTTAAAGAAAGAACATAAACGAACGATTGACAACGAAAGGAAAAAAACATAAAGACAAAGAAAATGTTGTTTTTTTTTCGCTCAACTATTGATAGATCTATATGTATATTTTATTTAATATTGTTCGTTGTTTTTTAAACAGCCAAATTAATAAAAGAATTATATTGTGCAACATTACGTTTAAGAATATCCGATATAGGTCCAAGTACACGTTCAAATCGATTACGATCCATTTTAACACATCTTAATGGGCCTTTGGCTTTGACTGTAGCAGCACGAGGTCGATCAAATAATAAAGCAATTTCACCAAAATAATCCGAGGGACCTAATTTTGATACTTCAACAGCTGGTTCATCATCCGAGGGTTTTTGATAGACAACAGCAGTACCTAGAGAAAAAAAAAGAAGTCATTTATTTTTAATTAATTATAAAACGAAAATAAGAAAGAAAATTCTTATTTTATTTTATTTTTACCATCAACAATAATAAAGAAGTCATTTCCTTTTTCACCTTGTACAACAATATTATCACCATCATTAAATTGTATAGGTTCAAGAGCATCAGCAACAGTTAAACGTTCCCATTGATCAAGTTCTTGAAGAATTTTAACTTTTGATAACAATTCTTCATACATTTTACGTTTCTTAATTGTTGAACCCATTAAAATACGTCGATAAGTCTACAAAAAAAACAAAAAGAAAAAAAAGTTTTCTTTTATTTAAAAAAAAAGATTTACTTTTCTATCAATAGCCCATAATTTGCATTCAGTTTTAGCTTTAATTGTTGCTGCACGTGGTGTACCATAAATAAGTGCTAATTCACCAAAACTTCCACCATCGGATATAGATGTTACACATTTATTATTAACATATACTTCAACTTCACCTTGATCAATAATATAAAAAAAATCTCCTTCTTCACCTTGTTGTATTATTGTTTCATCAGCTTTATAATTAAATGGTTGCATTGCATCAAATATATCCGATTTTTCACCATCATCCAAATGTGAAAATAATAAATTCGATTGTATAGCTTTACTTAATGCTTGCATTGTTGCATAATCTTTTGGTATAACAGTTTTAACATATGATGTTGCATCTTCTTCTTTATAAGGTTCAGCTGATACTGCACCACGACGTTCACGTGTTTTAACAGAAGTATTTGTTGTTATTTGATTTTGTTGAC
>CAJNOL010001883.1:28474-51804 GCA_905250125.1 Rotaria sordida | reverse complement strand
AATATAAATAGAACATCTTTTGTACAACGACATGAACCATATCCACCTAATGTACCTATATCGGAAGATAGTCGACGTCATCGTCGTCATCGTTTAAATGAACAAACACAACAATCTTCAAAACATGTCTTTCAATCGTCGAACAATATGGATGATTCTATAATACATTTTAATAATCGAAATCAACAAAATAAATATTCAGAAAATGAATCGAATAACTCACAAATTAATCTTTATAATTCAGATATATCGGTGCGTCGAAAGAGTATTTTTCATTCATTAAAACTAAAAAAAGATAAAATTCCTTTATCACGTCCATCAAGTGTTGATATTGGTAACGTTGTTGATCAAAAACAAAATCGAAAAAATCGACTATTATCGAGTGGAACACTTCGACCAGCAAAAGTAAACATTCTTATTTGATTTTAGGAAAAAAGAGGGAAAAAACCTTAAGTATTAGACTATTCCAATCAAATCCAAAAAAAAATAATCAATATGCATTGTTTTTTTTTTGTTTAAGTTTTATTAAATTCTTTTACAAGCATCTTTTCTATATAGTCATTGCTGAATCTTCTAACAGGTGGTAATTCATCATCAGGAAAACATGATCAATCATCAAATCGAAAGCAAGATTCTTCTCCTACTACAACTATAAATAATAATAGAAGACGACCATCAATAAATAGTCGATCACCAAGTAGAGAAAATGAAAGAATACCAACATTGAACAATAATCAATATCGAAATAGAAAACAACCATGTATGTGGAATTTAGATTTTACTCCATATAATTCACCATTAATAAGAATTAAGTAAGATAATTTTGTAAATAATCGATTTACTATATTAATATCTAATTTTTTAGATGTTTTTATCGATTTTTACCAGTTTTTGGTACTGGACTAAATCCGGATACAATGCTAAAAGAAGTCAATTATTCATGCTTTGGACGGATCGGTTAAAGTTATTTGTATTTCAGTCTTTTTATTTTTACCGATATTCAATATACATATATATATATATATATATATGCGTATAGTGACGGATGTAAGTTTAGAGCATCTATATGGTTGTGTTTTCTTCTTGATGGTAATACCTAGAAAAAATATGAAGGAAAAAACATTTAGATAGCTGAAACCATTCTTCCTCAGGATTGGTCAATCCAAAAATTCCAATAAAACTACTCGGATGAAGATGGATGAAAAACCAAGACTTCCAAAACCAGTTGTCTGGTATCCATTTGAAGTTTTTTGAAAATAGTTCTTTTTGATAGAATAAATATACTCTCTTCATTAAACTGCATTCAATTTACAGACAGTCTTAAAGTGTCAAATACGGCAAAATCATTGAAATTCTTCATAAAAATAAAAGAAAAATGCTTCTTGGATCTTCTGTAAATTGAATGTAGTTCGGTGACGAGAACCTATTCGCTCTATGAAATAAAACTATTTCCAAAAACCTTCAAATGGATGCCATAAAACATATTTTGAGGGTCTTGGCTCTTCAGACATTCTTATTCAAGCTATTTTATTAGACCCTTTAGGTCTACCAATCGTAATAGAGTAATGTCCTGTACGAGTACGATTTTCCGAACTCAGACCTGGTCGAGATTGGAGCTAATTGACATCTGGCAGATACTTTCACAATTATAGTACAGTTTTCAAACATTTACTTTCTATGAAAAACTATACTATTTAGTTGCTTCTATAAACAGCAACAAAAACAAAGAGATCATCTCAAATTCCACAAAATAGCAAGTGATTCAGGATTTAATTGGTATCTTTCTTCTTCAAAAATCCGATCAATTTCGCTAAGTATACGTTTGCTTGTTGTTGATAATACTGGAACGGAACGTAGTGTTGATGTCAAACATCATAATTGTGAATATATATATGTATGCTTTCTTCATCACAATAATACATCCATGTCTTTTTGATAATTTGTTTTTCTCTCCATGTATTCAATTACTTTGCCACATGGTTCCTCGTCGTCCGTAGATGAATTTTCATTAAAAACAAATTCTTTTAGTACAATAATATAGCTTTCCACTTTTGTGACCCGTTCTCACGTAAAATAAATTGATCAATCATGATCGAACGGATTTTCATTTCTATGCTTTTATATATATACAGCAGTTTGAAAGAGTAAATATATCTTGAAACATCGAAAATCTCATATATTGTCGGGCACCTGATCTGTTTGCAGGACGCTATGATAGAGAATCCTTAAATGTTTTTTTCATATTCTTTCCAGCTTTTACAATCCATAAGAAAGATAAAAAGTATAGCTGCTCTAAACTTATGTTCGTTACTATAAAATGACAACTGTTATTGTTATATTTTATAATATTCTTATTTTTTTGTCATAATCTCTATAAATATCAACTGATCAACAAAGCTTAGAAATGAATAAGCATATAAAATGGAAAAATAATGCAGTAGTCGAATAATCTAAGAAATTAACTTTTCAACAGAAAAATTTATAAGTCTTACTAAAATTAACTATAGTTCTCATAATACATGTATATAAAGCAATAATGAATCTTTTATCCAACAAAAGTTCTGCAAAACTCAACTGTTGAAAAATATTATATTCTTTAGCGATAAAAAAACACTCTTGATCTTGTCTTTACAGACAAGTAATTCACGTTACATAGTCTATAATGAATATCACAACTAACATGTTGCTTTGATTAGAGAAATACGCATTAACACAACGTAATAGTCCAGAAACTAAAAGGTATACTGGTAAAATTCTTTCGTTTACAATAGAAATAGTTTTATCACATTCGATATTTATTTTTGATCCCGTATAAATTTCATAATCATCTTTTTTTTTTTATCGAATCAATAAAATATCAGAAGCCATAGATATTTTTTTTCTCTTGGATTTAAAGTTATAATGTCAAATGTCTCATATTCCTATTCAAAAAGAAATATACCTCGATATAAATATAGATCAAACACAATTGTATTGTCTAAAAGAGAAGTGTTTATAATAAAAATAATCTTTCGTTAATATATATTATATATATATATATACATTGAACATGTGGCGCACTGTTATATTTCTAGCCTGTAGACAAAGTCATTTATTTGCCTAACGTTTTGTCATATAAACTCACTCAGTTAGTAAGATGATGATGTCATACTTTATTCTGATTGGCAGTAGAAAGGAAAAAAAGAGAAGTAAGCAAAAAAAATAAACGTAAAAGTGTAAAAATATATATACAACAATAATATAAATGTTATTTTGGTTTCTTTCCAATAAAAATGTCATCCAATACAAACGTAATTTGGTTAGAAAGTAATCAAGATGAATCAATTCCAAATGAACTTCGTTCTCACATTGCTCTATTTACAAATGAAGATGCATGTTATCAATTTTTATGTTCATTACCACCAACATTACATGGTTTAACACTTGTTGTTACAGGTCCAATTGAATCAACAAATCGTCTTATTCAAATAAAACAAATATCAGCTGTTTATATACTTTCAACATTACAATCAAAACCAGAAATAAAAAATTCAGCAAAAATCCATGGAGTTTTTTATGATAGACAATCATTAAAAAATCAAATTTTATCAGATTTAAATCGTGAAAAATCTGCCAAACCTGGTTTTATTGCTGGTATAACTGCACCATTTCAAGGTTTTCATTTTCTTTTAACACATTCATCAACTTGGTCACGTGCATTAGTTCCTGCTATTTTGTTTACATTAATTATTTTAATTTTAGCTACAATAGGTATATGGGGAATGAATATAATTACATATCGTTTATTTCAAAAATCTACATCACGTTGGACTCATATTGGTATATGGTTACTTCGTATTGCATTTTATATAGTTATTATATGTCTATCATTAATTATTGCACTTACAACAGCTCAACCATTGAGTGCACCAGCACTTGAAAGTTTAGTACGTGCACAAGAACGTCATTTAAAATATCCAAATCGATCAGAAGAATCATTTTGGTCTAGTGTATGGCGAAGTACACGTATAGCTATTATTTCATTATTAATTTCATTTTTTATTTTTATTATATTAACATCCATAGAACTTTTTTTTCCACCAGCTGTTATAATAACAACTCCACTTAAATTTATTACAACTGGTTTTATTATTGCATATGATATAATTGATTATCCATTATCATTACATTTATTCGGTGTAAGAGAACGTACACCATGGTTTAGACATTATTTATGGGCAACACTTGGTTTTGGTTTAGCTTTGGAAGTTATTTTTTTAATTCCAGGTGCATTTCTTCTTCTATTACCGGCTAGTGTTTGTGGTGCAACACGTATTGTTGTTGCAGCTGAAAGAGCATCAATTGATGAACCTTTATTACTTAATAATGAGCCAATTTAAAGTTGCACAAAAATTGAATAGAGCAAATTGATTTTCTTTTTCTTTTTTCATTTAGTCAGATTGAGTTTTCGATCAATATTCTTTTTGTCGCTGCTTTTTTTTGGAAAATTATGATAAATAATTAGTTGTGACGCAATTCAAAAACAACATTCTTCAATAGTGTCATAAAATGAAAGAAGACAGCATTTCATAGTTTTATGGCGAATATATCACTCTCTGCTTTCTTTCTTCAAGATCATGAAATAATTCCTAGATAGATTTTATATCATTTCTTAACATAAATATTAGCATTTTTCAAAATAATACCGTATAGTTGAAAATTCTCTCGAATAAACTCTATTATTAGTGAGCAATATACTAAATCGAAATAATTCTTTGCTTTTTGACATTTGACTATAAAAATAAGTTTCTTGTTATTATTGTTGTCGTGTATATAGTGAAAGGCAAATATTTATCATACTATATTTGCTTTTGATATGAAACATATCAAAAACACACATTCGTATATCTGATAAATATTTTCCACGTTATCAATTAGTAATATAATAAAAAAATAAAGTTTTGTGGGTAATAAATCTTCACCTGTATGAATGTAAATTTATTTATATGAAACTACCACGAACACCAATCTTACGCGAGGTATCTTCAACCAATAGCAACGATAGCATAGAATACTGAATACCCTCCAAGAAATATTTCTTAGTCGCAATTGATGAACCAGCTAGAATCTTATTTACAGGCATACCTCTAACCCGAAACTGCAAAGGTGCACACGCAGTCATATCAAAAGACTTTCCAGCAATCATATAAGATAGATATTTTTGTTTTGGGATCTGATGAGGTCTCTAGAAAACAATTTTTTAAGAGGAGAATTTTTCGAGTCCTATCTTGCTGAAAATTTCACCATATATGTAGTTTTCATATCGTACATTCTATCCCGAAATTTTTGGATTTTTTCTCATATTGTTCAAGAGATATTCACTAATTACTTGTTGATTAATTAATTAATTTTAAATAAGCATCAGCTAAAAGAGCCAACATTTTTATATATGTTTATGCTAATAGATTCTATTCAGAAAAAAACACCCTTATAAGGAATCAAAGTTAAATGAAGGGTCGGTATATCCCGTTTTGCATGACATGGCTCATATAATTTATTTGATTATAAAAAGCAAATATTAACATGTATAAAATTCATAATAAATTATTTTTCTAATACTGACAAAAAAAAATTATTCATTGTACATAAATAATTGAAGTGAATAGTGCATATTACAAATTGGACGGATCAGTTAGTAATTTTTTACGTATTGATGAAATATTACATTATTCAAAAAGATATGATTGATTTTCACAAGATTTTTATCGTTTTTCAAATTCACGCTATTGAAATGTATTACCCTAAGATAAATAGAAAAAAATATATTTAAATTATTTTTATTTAAAAACCAAATCTTACCAATGAATATCATACACTAATAAATAATTTTTCTTTTTCTTCTTTAATTTTTTTCATTTTATCATATTATTTCCATAAAATAAAAATTTTTTAAAATAAATAAAACAAATTTATTTAAATATGTGGCTCAATTTACCGTAAGATCATTTTAGTTTTTTCTAAATATTCTATATAACATTCTTTCATTGCATTTATTTCAAATGTTTTTATTGATAGAATTTTATCTTTTTCTATTATTTGTTTTTCTCAATATCTTTTATTTATTTAAATAAAATAGAACTTTTATATTTATCAGTTATATCTAATCATTTTTGTGATTCATCAATTTGATCTTCTGTTCGTGTTGATTCTTCTTCATGACGTGTTCATGTTCGATTAAGTGATTTTTTAAAGATCAATTATTTCAGTATCATATTCTGCTAATGATTTTGTATCTTTAAGTGTAGTTTCTAATTTAAGAATTTTTTAATTTTACATTCTAAAACAAAAGATTTTTATGAAATAGAATAATAAATATTTTATTTACCAAAGATCATTTGTTAATTGATTATTTTCATCTTTAAGTTGTTCACAATTTGTTTCAAGAATTAATATTTGTTGGTTATTATTCTCTTCTATTGAATATAAATTTACTATTTCACTTTTATGTTGTAAACGATTAAAATGTTCTCTAAAAGATATATATATATATATATATTATAAGTATAAATATGATTATGTACAATAGCATTGAAAATCAGACCTATAGATGGCTAAAATATATAAAAAATAATAATTAATTATTATGATCATATAAAGCTCTTCACCAGAATTTGATTAATATCAACCAATATTTGTAAACATTCAAGTTCAATTGTTTCATTTAATTTCGATAAATTATTCCATGGTGTTAAACCAAGATTATTTTCAACTAATGGATAGCACCAAATTTAAGTACATGATGAATACATCTAAATTAGAAAAGATTATATTTGATGTTTAATTTATTCGAAAGATTCTACTTGATTTGACCATTAGATGCAGATAGATGAAGGAATGTATTTCCATCAACCATTTGACTATTTGGATTAGATCCAAGTTTAACAAACTTCAACAATTGTTCTACAAGAAGTTTTTTCTTAATTTATCTATAGAATTAAAAAAAATAATTGATTTGATATCTGTGTCTCTATTTTCAGCAGCTCGCAAAAGGATTAAACCAAAAGATGAAGTTGATGATGATGATATAGAATTTAAATCGCTTTTGTTTGCGTAGGATGATAAATCGGCAACGTCCGTTGAAGATATAAAACGATTTTCAGTAACTAAAATATGAATAATAGACATAGAATCAACAGAAGTAAAACAAAAAAAGTTTAAACGAGCAGATCTGATTAACATTATTAGTATATGTATATAATAAGCAGAAGACGAATCTCAGTGATAAATATTCATACAAATACAAAAAGCATAGATGGATGAAAGAGTTCACAGATCATAAATTGTGTGTGGGTGGAAATCCTCTCTTGATCCTTATACTCACTTACACCCACACCCACACTCCAAACCGGCATCACACACCCTAATTTATCTGATTTTTCATGTTTGTTATACAAGCATTCGAATTGTTTGAGCTTATTAGAAACGTGATGAACATGATTATAAACTTTTTACAATGTTCTGGTAAACTACCAAAGTGGGTGTTGAATTTCATCGTGCAGAAATCTTTTCTGTAAAAGACATCGCGTTATAATCAGCCGAGATAGGGCCGAGCGGGCATAAACAAATTTTTATTTGATTTCAAGGCTTCATACATACAGATATATTTGTATTAAAAATGAAATGAATCTTGAATGAAATGTTATTTTTTTAATAAAAAATTTGGTTAATAGAATCCAGAAATAGTGTGCGTAGAAACAAGCTATCTTTTGTACACAATGTATTGTTCTTTGTTTGCTAAAGAGAAATATAAAATAATAATATTTCACTTGTCATATAATTAAAAATATGCATCAAGCCTGAGAAGCCAGATATATGCATATGCGTACATTCATTTTGTCAGCAAAATAACAAATAAGAGTCTTTTTCATGACAACTGAGAAATTAATTGCAATGACGACAGATCAGAGTAGCACACAATTAAAAAAAGGTAGTTATTACTTTATGCCATATGTTCGACTTGTATTCACCGTGTCGTTTAGATGACGTTCAATCAATCGAAGCAAGTATCATAAAATTTACTCATCATCGACAAAGTCGCTCACTCAAAAGTCGAGTAAGGTCTTTCAAACTATTTCTTATTGTTCATATTGTCTGGCTAATTCAGCGTCATTATCCAGCATCGTTAAAGTCACGATTCAGGAATATCATTCATGCAACTATTCGAGGCAAAAGCAACACTCGTTTCACAGATCCCGAGAGTGTTGATCAACATCATCATCGAGATAAATCAAGAAGAACGTCGATCAGCAAAAGTCCAGTAAAACGATCAGAGATTACAAGACGTCCTGTCAGTACCAGTAAAATCCATAGAGTTTATCCTTTACGGTCTCAAGTAAGAAAAAAGAAAACAGAAAATTACCGAAAACAAATTATTTCATTCATGTTACTCACATTACTTTTCATGATAGTCAAATTGGAACATCTGGAAAAACGATGATTCGAAGAAAAACTTGCAATTACAAAGTAATTACTCAGCAAGAACTGAAAATGATCGAGAATACAGTCATCAAACAATCTTTAAAACTAAAAAATGTCCATCAAAATCATCCAAGAGTATTGATGATAACTTCCATCATATCAAAGTAAGACAAATAATTACGTTTTTGTATTCTTCTGCAAATTCATTTCTCGAATGAAAACAGACGATAGATGCAGAGCCAGATCGAAGAGGTACTACAGAAGATTATCATCAGAATTCAAAAAGAAACAAAAAGAAAAAGTCAGTATTTTCCTTCTTATTATTGATCGTATACATGTTCATTCATTAACATCCGTTGTAGATGTCCACGTTACTGTAAAATAGCATCTGTGATTGCTGTTCTAGTTCTTGGCATAGGTATTGTAATTCTGCTTGCGCTCTTGATTAAACCCAAAGCAACAGAAACGACAACAATAATAACAACGACATGTAAGACATAGGAATTACTTTTCTGTACCGACTAGGTATCTTGAGGGTGAAGGCTGAGAGTGTTGCTGCTTCATTTTTCTGCATGTACCTAATAAAGTCTAACAATCAAAAATATAGCTTTGGTCGATGTCGAATATATTCGAAATTTGGAATTGGGCAGCTCTCATTCGTTTGCTGTTGGACAAAGCAAAGGAAACTTCGTTTAATAGATAAGTCCAAATTTTAAAAATTTAACGACCGAAAAAGTTAAAACAAAATTTAATAAGAGAATTTATTCTCAACATTGAATAAATTGTAGAAAAAAATTCTAACATTTGGAATTTATCTGCACAAATTAGACAGTCTAACAATTGTGATAAAAACATATAAGTCTTTCACCTTCGTTTGACCTATTACGGTTAAAAAGTTGAAGTATGACTCGTATCGGTATCAACAACGATGCCAATAATCCATTGGATTGATTATCCATGAGTTAATTTCGACCCGATCAATGATCTCTCGACGTTGGGCCATTGTTAATATATGATTTTTAAAAAAATCTTAGTATTTCTGTTCTCAAACTTCTATGCTTAGTTTGTGAAGTGCATTGATTTTGATCAGAATGCTACAGCTGTCATGATGAAAACTCCAGAGATATAGGAGAAAAAGCAATATATTTGTTCCTCTTGAAAACTTGAAAAAAGTCTGAGACTGAATATAATATTAGATAGATGTCAAGTTTAACGGTGAAAGTTAGTCTAATTGTAGTATTGATCAGTCATCACATACAAGCATTATATTTTTCAGTTAAACAGCTTTCGATCAGCTCAGATCTTCCTCCATGATCATAAAACTGTTCTAGATCTCTATTTTAATCACATGCATATAATTTTTTAGCCGCTACATCATTGATAAATCCTTGTACGTATATATAGGCAAACAAGTTTCACTTAATCTTAAAACTGTACGTTTTTCTTCTTCGTTTTAAGGTACCAGTGGAACTTTTTGGAATACAATTGGTGTCACGTATGCAGGAAATGGTTCGCAAGGATCTGCTTTGAATCAATTATCTTCGCCAACTGGTATATTCATAGATTCGAGTGATATTTTATATATAAATGATGGTGGCAATTATCGTTCACTGAAATATTTGTCTGGTGCCACTAGTGGTATCCTTATAGCTGGTACAGGTACGTCTGGGTCTGCATCGAATCAACTTGGTGGATCCACACGTTTTAATTATGTTGATTCAAATCAAAACATTTACATTAGTGATGGAAGCAATAATCGAGTTATGCGTTGGGCAAATGGTGCATCTATGGGGGTGATAGTAGCCGGCGATGGCACTTCTGGAACATCACTCAATCAAACAAGAACTCCATATGGTGTATGGGTGGATTCTAGTTCAAATGTATTTGTTGCAGAATTTACCAATCATCGCGTAACAAGATGGAGTTCAGGTGCAAAAGTAGGAGTTGTTGTCGCTGGTGGAAATTTACAAGGTAAACCGGACGGGAAAAGGCTAATTTACAGTTTGTTGATAAAATTATATTTAAAGACGAATAAGTATCAATCAATCAAAGAGCGAAAAGATATTGAAATTTTTCATTGTTTCTTGTCAACATTTTTTCTTCTATTTGAATGATGCCTTTCATAAGAAATACAAAGAGCGTTAAAAAAACGACGAGAAGAATTCTCATGTACAAAGTAATTTTCATCTAAAATTATATTTTTTGCATAATAACAGCTTTAAAAATCGACTTAAGAACATTGACTACAAACTATTTTATTATTCTAACTATTTTTTTCTGTCAAATTCTCGTTTCGAAAATGTTACTTTTCCTATGACTATTGAAAGGAATATGGAAATGAAGCAAAATCTCTCTCTATTGTATTTCAACATTTCAATGGTATACCTTTCAGAAAATAATTCTTTCATAAATGAATTCGCGTATTCTGATTTTCAATAGAAAACTAACTAGAATAGATGACACGAGTTTTATACAAAGCAAATAGAATTATTAAATTGAGTAAACTTCTCCAGCATTTAAGAAGTACATTAAAAAGTTCTTCAAAAAACGAAATCTTTTTTGTGTCGACGCTGCTTGCATAGTACAGTTTCCTGGTTGTTATCAGTTACAACAAGTATCAATCTTGCTTGAGTAAAAGAGTTAAGTTCGAAGTCGACAGCTCACCAAGCGGGATCGGATAAAGTTAACGAGCCGCGAGGTCAGTATTTTATTCCGACTTTGTTCTTTCAATGGAACGATTTAAAATTTCTGGAGGGCAAACGTACAGTATGTGGCATCATGATAACGAACTCCGGAAGGATCAACTCGATCTACGAAGGGACACCGCTTCTTAGCCGTCACATTTGATAAAACATTGTACGCGATCCATTTAGAACCCTGATGCTTACTGTATCTTCTCGTTGGTTTAATTGTCTGCATTGTTCACTTCATTTCGCAAGATAATAACTCATCATTCTGCATAAACTATTCATCTGATAGTCAGATCTTCTCAAAATCAACATTTATAAGATAATAATCATTTCTCTTTCCATTTTTATCGGTAGGTACAACACCAGATAAATTATCTGCGCCCTCTGGTATATTTTTTGATGAAACAAATCAAGATTTATATATCGTTAATGGTATTGCAAATACAGTGGTGAAATGGCGTGTTGGTGCCTCGAATGGCACCGTTCTGGCTGGTGTTCCTGGAAGTTCTGGAGTATCATCCACTTATTTAAGTTTTCCAGTGGATTTAACATTAGATCGATGGAACAACATATATGTTGCCGATCGTACAAATGTTCGAATACAATTGTTTTGTAATGGCAGTTCGACAGGCATTACGATTGCTGGATCTGGTAGTAGTCTCATTCTTCCATATAGTGTGGCATTAGATTCACAATTAAATTTATATGTCTCAGACAATGGTGCTGCGCGTATTATTAAATTTTCTAAATTATAAAAACTATCAGTTGATCTAACTTTCTCTTTTTCTTTCGTTTAGTGATTCTATGAAAGCGTGCTATTTTTTTTCATTTGAAATGTAAACCAGCAATTTATTTTTATTATATCTCTGTCTTACTTATTTTTTTCCTGCTTTTGCACAAAAAAAAATTGCTGCAACCTAAAAAAAACACTTATTGAAAATAAACAAGCAGAATACGCACAACAGATGACTAAAATACACATCATAAAATTACACAAAAAAAACATTATTTCAAAGAACAACTACAATGATTTTGTAGCCTCAAGTAAGATCAATTTTTACTTTTAGTCATACTACGGCATTTTCACATGAAGCAAAATATCTTTTTCAGTTTTTTGAAATTCCGTAATGATCACTATTTCGAAAAAAACTCTGCTTTGACTAAGGCGAAATAAACAAAAATGTTCATGGGTGATAGATCTAACTGGAGTCTATTTACACTGAAAATTTCAGGGTGTGGGTGTGAGGGTATGGCTGTGAGTGAGATGTGGGTGGGTATATGGGTGTTGGCGTGTGGTGTGGGTGTGGATGTGCGTGCGTGTGAGGGTGCAAATCCTCTCTTGATCCTTATATTCACCTACATCCGCACATCCATCCATGCCCTGTTTTCGAGTATTAATTGATAATTGTTGAGGCAACAATTGAGTTCAGGTTTATGTTGAAATCAAAGAATATACGAAATATGACCAGAAATATTTACATTTATTTTCGCCATTAAATTATTAGGCTTAAGGATCTACGAAAGCTTTGAAATCATAAAAAACTTAATGAAAGACATTTATTGCTTTTTGGAGCTAAAAATTAAGTCTATGCACGTCAAATTTGAGTAAACAAGTAAAAATTCTACACTAGGATATATATGCAAAATTTTTGTTGCTAATGGGAACCATGTCCAACAACACTTTCTTCATAATGATGTTTTCTACTTTTTCGAATTTTCATTGATTGAAACTATTGTGAATCAAACAATATAGTAGTTTGTGGTCATGCATCGTATTCGTGCTAGATTCTCATCAATTGTAAATATCTATTCCATTCTTATACTGTAAGTTATTTCCTTAGTTGCTATCATTTAGTTTGTGAGAAAATCTCGGTAAATGATAACTAGCACGAGATATATTAAAATAGTATGTTATTAGAAAAATATTTCATCATTTTCATGTCAGACAAAAACTTCTGCAATATAACATTTCACTTAAGAATTAAGATTCTATTTCAAAGTCAATCTGTATTCTACCGCCATCTGTGCTATTCTATATTTTCTTTATGAAAATTATCATTAAATATATATTAAACTTTTCAATTTGTTTTAATTAAATTTATTTGCTATATTTAATATATGCATCATTTATCGAGGTCTGTACTTGCTGCTTACTGCTCAAAATGAAACAAAGACTATAATTATTACTCATTTTATCTAGCGCTACATTCTATATAAACTTATGTTGATTGTAGCGCTGAATGATTCATTCCTTTCAATTATTTCCACGTTGTAAACGAACAATGTCGCCTTTATCTATATTCATAGAATCGTGAGCATTGTGAAGAACGAATGAGAATGATGACCTATTAACAATAGAAAAGTAAATAATTATATGTCTGAACATATTTTTCTTATTTTTCCATCATTAGTGAAATATCACCATATATATAGTAGCTGTCAAACATGATCTCCTATATATTAGACACAGAGAGAGAAACGGATGTTTTTTTTTCTTTCTGACCGCAAAACCACAAACTGGAAAGAAGAATTTTCTTTTCTTTACATTTCTAAATACTGCTAATTCTCTTCTTTCAGACGATTGACGTAATTTCTAATTGAATAAATCGTTTAATTTTACTATTGAAATAAGAAAAATTTTGAAAGTAAGATGGCAACTCGATCTTCATCCTCATTACGAAGTCGTAATACTTCATCATCGGCTAATACAAGTGGATTGAATCTTTCTCGTGCACAAGAAAAGGAACAATTGGAAACTCTTAATAATCGTTTGGCTGTCTATATTGATACTGTACGTCGTTTAGAACAAGATAATAGAGAATTAAAGGTAAATTCTTTTTTTTTTTTGTATTTGCAAAAAAGAATTAATTGAAAATTTTAATTCGTTAGAATATCATTGCATCATATAGCGATACATATGAAGTTGAAACATCTAAAGTTAAACAATTGTATGAACGTGAACTTGAAGATGCAAAAAAATTAATTGAAGAACTTGCAAGAGAAAAATCACGTTTAGAAATTAATGGTGAAAAGTCGAATGCTGAATCACAAGATGCTTTAGCTAAGTACGTATATTTTTGTTTATTTTTGTTTTACGAATATGTATGTTATTTCAGACTTGCTCGAAAAGAACGTGAATTACGTTCTGTTGAAGGTCGTTTGAAACAATATGAAACAGAAATTGGAGATTTAAAAGCACGTAATGAAGCACTTGGATATGATGCTAATCGAAAAACAGATGAGAATGTGGTAAGTTTGAAAATAACAATGCTTGCTAGATTTTATAAATAAAATAATAATACAAAGATTATCTCGGAAACAAAGTCAATCGATATTGACTCTCTTATGCATAATTTGATCTAAGACGATTATTTAGAAAGTAGAAAGTTGTTTGTTGGATTTGCTAACAGTAGTTGAAGATTACGAATAATTAATAGAAAAATTCAAGGTTAATATAAAATCTGATAGAGTTCTTTCGAATAGAAGGAAACATTTTTGCATTATTACAAACATGCATACACTCGTCGATCACACAATGTAGAATCATGCAAAGTTTGTGTAATAAAGTGATATCGTGTTCTTGATGATATTTTAAGAAAGTACTATTGATACCATTCCTACAGGAAAATCTTGTTCCTCACTAGAGTGTCATATACGATTGACGAAAGAAAACTCTGTCGATTTCTATCAGATAAAATTTAGAATTTTATTCTCAAGAGACAAGATGCGATACATTTTCTCCGTCTTACAGGCTAAGATAAAATCTTCTGAATAGAATAATGTATACGAGTGTTTTCCTTAGTCTAACTCGATTGGGCTGTTATAGTAACATGAAATAACTGCAGTCCACAGCTCATTGGGTTAGACCCGGACTCGGTCATATTCCAGTCTAAAATTTTTCTGTTGACTGGATCCCAAGAACGTTCAATAAATCAGCTTCGGAACCTGACAATTTTTGACGCGACGGGCTCTACCATCGTCTGTGTAGCTCATTTATTATTTATGTATATTTGTTATTTGAAGACTTTACGTGGTGTTAATAATGATCTTGAAAAACAAGTCAATGCATTAAAACGTCAACTTGAAGCTGAAACACTTCTTCGTATTGATCTTGAAAATAAAAATAAAACTTTACGTGAAGAACTTCAATTTAATGAACAAGTTCATGAAACGGTAAATAAACAAATATTTTTATTTTTATATATAAAAAAAAAAGTTTTTTAATTTTCTTTCTAGGCTGTTGAAGAAATTCGTAAACAAAGACATTATGAAGTAAAATCATATGATGATGGTTTACGACAACAATATGATGATCGTTTATTACATGAATTACAAGAATTACGTATGCAAACTGAACAAGAAATGCAAGCTGTGCGTAATGAAATAGCTAGTCAATATGAAAAAAAAATAGAAGATTTACAAACAACAATACGTCGTAATGCTGATCAATTTGGTACATATCGTGGTGATTTACTATCATATCGTGAACGTATGGAAGATGCTACGAAAACTCGTGATGCATTAAATGATAAAGTCTTAACACTTGAACAACGTTGTCGTGATTTGGAAGATCGTCTTCATCGTGTACAACAACGACAAGATGAATTATTAGCTGAACGTGATCATGATATTGAACGTTTAAAACAACAAATTGAACAAATGCAAATGGATTATCAAAATTTACTTGATATTAAAATTGGTCTTGATCGAGAAATTTCAACATATAGAAAATTACTTGAATCCGAAGAAGAACGGTAAGAAAAAATTTTCCTTTTTTTGTTCTTTTTTAAATTAAAAAAGAACTTATTATTGAATATTTAGACTTAATATATCTGGTAATGCATCACGTATGGAAGGATCAAGTATGACGACATCAACAACATTTGATAGTAGTTCATATCCATCACGTAAACGTCCACGTTATGAACTTGATGATCAATCATCAATAAATACACAATTACTTGATGGTATTAATATTGTTGATGATGAAAGTTCACAACCAAAATTTGTTAAATTAATTAATAATTGTAAACAAGATGTTTCTTTTAATGGATGGATACTTAAACGAAAAGTTGGTTCACAATCATATGAATTTAAATTTCCTAAAGGAATGGTTCTTAAAGCTGGTGCTACAACGACAGTAGGATGAAGTTTTCTTTCTTTGGGTTAAATGAACTTTATTATTTTCTTTTTTTTTTTGTAGATTTGGAGTTCGGATGTTAATGATATTTCGGTTGATCCACCAACAAATTTAAAATTACGTACAACAAAATGGTTTACAACTGGTAATGAAAGTAAAAAAACAATTTTGGAAGATTCCGAAGGACGCGTAAGTTTTAATTTTATATATTATTTAATAAATAATTTTCCTTTTTTTGTGTTATTTAGGTTATTGCTGAGAAGATGATTACTGTTAAATAAATAGAAGCAAGAAAAAGAATGTATTGATTTGTTGATTATGTATAACATTTCGTATAAATATTCTTGATGTAGTTTTTTCTTTTTTTTTTTTGAAAAGTTTTGTCTTTATTCAAGATATATATGTGTGGTGTTTTGTTGTTGTTTTTTTAAATTCGTAGAATTAAAAAAAAAAGAAACAGAATTATTGATGTCGAATGCTTCTCTTGTGCACATATATTAAATCTTATTTTCACGTCTTTTGTGTCTTGATTTTTTCTTTCTTCTTGAAAACTAACTGTACTTTAAACGTTTATCTACTTGACTATATCGTTGCTGTTCATTATTGTCGATTTTGTTTTTTTTTCTTCTTTTTCAATCCTGAGAATTTATTATGTTTCATTTTCGTTGTTGTATTCTTCTCAGTGGTAAACTAAACTTGGCGCAGAATGATGCAATGAATATTTTAATCTTATGAATTTATAGATTAGTAAATAGATAGAGAATTACATGATATCCATATAAATGAAACATTAGTTGATAAGAAATCTATTCATCATAGCTCATTAGAAATTCGATTTCTGCCTTGAAAAGAAAAGATCTTGTCATTAATTACTGTTCGTTGGTTATTTGAAAGAAGACTCACTACTCATTTCTCTTGTTCGAATTAATCAACAGACAATAAATCCTGATGAACGTGAATAGATGACCGGATTTATTGATATCATCAACTTTATTATCAAGTTATTTGAATAACACAAAAAGTAGGACGCTGCTAGAGTCCGTCGGATCCAATCAAACAGTACTTTGATACTTTTAATGAAATTTTCTAATCGGGAGAGAGTAGCCGCCCGAAAGATATTCTCTGAGGAGTCGTCTGAGAAATGAATAAAGCCCATCGGGTTGAAAGTTTTTAGACTCGACCGAGTCCGGGATCAACTCGATGGGTTCTAGATGCCACTGTAATTTTTTTTACAGAAGTATTTTTATAATAATACCGTTTCTTCAAAGAAAGTCTGCTTAGCAGTATAAGATAAACGATCTTTGATATAATGACTTTGGGACATTGTTAATAAACACATAATAATGAAAATTTCAAAATGAATCGCGTGGTATACAGTGATATTGAACGAAGAAATTCCTTACAGATGAATTTCTTTTCATGATCAAAGTGTAAAGTTTCTTGATAATTTTATCATAAAATAGGGAAACGGGAACGATTAGCACAGATACCGAAGCACGAGGAAAATTCAACATGCAAAAAAACAAAAAGAATAAAAGTAAATATGACGTCTATTGAAAGATCAATGGATGTATGTGAGTGTTTATCTTCTCTTCATTCTCATTCACATTATCATTTTTTTTTGCATGCTTAACTTTTCAGTGCAAAGTTATGAAAATAAATTTTAAAAAAGAATTAGATTATTTGTATTGCAGAAGAATACGTAACTGTATTATTCTTCATGAACAACTTCCAATCATTATCGCGATGATAAACATTTTTAAAATGCTCACAGCGGTCACTAGAATAACACTCAATCATGAAATCTATTATCACCTTTTCTTCAATTGCTGAACTGACATAAATATATGCTAAGAAAAAAAACATATATATTTAAGAACTGCAAAGAAACGTATGTACACATTCATTCGACAAAAGTCATATATGTTCATTCATATTCATCTTGAATTGATGTGCAAATTTTATAACTCACTTCATTTGCATATTTTTTTACTGTTCATTTATATCACACGAACACCGCCTCTTTTAAGAATATTTCAAGTGGCTTTTTTTTTGTTTCATCAGTTAAATCTATTTATCATTGTCAAACAATTACTGTTAATCATGAATAATTTGATTTTTAAGATAATATTCTTTATAACTTGATCTCTTCTTCTAAATACCAAGGAAAAAAAAAAAAAAAAAAGATAATACAATATCATAAATTGATAATTGTATATGGTTGAATATTTCATTTTCGTTGAAAATTATCATTATTTTGAATCATTGATCTATGATTTCGATTTACTGTTTGTTGTTTTTGTTTATTTTTAATATAATTTTTTAATTTTTTATATTTAGGAAATATACCAATCCAATATTGACTTTCTAAATAACTAATATATAAATTTTTTGCTAAACATTTTCCAATTTGTCGTAATTGAAATTTATAATAAAAATAATCACTTATTTTAATAAAATCAATATCTTCTATAATAAATACAAGATGATAAAGAAGTATATTATAAGATTTAATTTCATGTAAACATATATAAACATGATCAATTGAACATTGTTGTTTTAATATATTATTTATATAGATTGAGACATGAAAATCAATTGGAGATAAAACAATGCGTCGTTGTTTGAAATTTTCAAAAAGATTTAAACATAAAAATATTGTTAAAAGTCCAAATATAAATAATAATAGAAATTCTGAACCTGATATCCAATATTCATTTATATGAAAATTATAATAAGAATATAGAGTTAATACAAATATTAATATTTGTATAATAATTAAGAAATAAATTGTTGACCAACGACGATATTTATATTCAAATGTAAATGATTGAGTAGATGTAAATGGATAATATGGATTTAAACGAAAATGTTCAAGAAGTTTATCACCAAACTATAATAAATAAAATCTTATCTAAAGTGTCGGATATGCAAAATTAGAGCAGAATTTTTTTTTCTTTTTTATATGGTTGGATAGAGCATGGCGAGCTAATCAACAATATATGTGTTTCCCTTTTTTTTGGGATGGGTGTTTTTGGAGAAAAACTTCATTTTTTTCCATGATCTACTTTTTATGAAACATAGGTAAATCATTCTACCACGGAAATTGTATTTTTGATAGATATTTTCATTAATATTCCACCATAAAAAATATAAGTTTTTCAGAAAATTGTTTCGTCTATAGGACTTTGTAGAGCTTGTTTCGCTGATCATTTTGGTAAAAAAAAGATATTCAAATTTGACTAATAAATAACGGAGTTTGGATCAAAATACTCAAAACTTTCGACCGTTTGTGATCGCTGCTAAGTAGTAGTTGATATTTTTGGGTATTTTGATCCAAACTCCGTTATTTATTGGACAAATTTGAATATCTTTTTTTTACCAAAATGATCAGCGAAACGAGCTCTACAAAGTCCTTTAGACAAAACAATTTTCTGAAAAACTTATATTTTTCATGGTTGAATATTAATGAAAATATCTATCAAAAATACAATTTCCGCTATTTTTTTCCGCGGTAGTTTCATAAAAAGTGGGTCATGGGAAAAAAAACCTGAAATTTTTCCCCTAAAAAATCATTCCAAAAAAAAATGGAAACACATATATTCTTGATCAGCTCATCATGGTCTATCCAACCCTATATAAAATGAAGAAAAAAAAATTCTGCTTTAATATGATATTTCCAGCACCTTATAACAATAATAAAGAAAACAAAGATAAACGTACAGGGTCATATGATTTTAGAATAATTGACAGAAATGTTCGAAGTTTGTTGACAAATCGGTGGTGATATGATAAGGCCATTCAACGAAAAAAAATGATAACTCCTCCATAACATACACTGATTGAAATCTTTTGTTTTTTATCTTAAACAATCACCATTCATTTATAATCAACAGAAATAAACTACAAGCATCTATATGATTCATCAATCACTTTCGCGCGTGTTATAATATATCGACATGATTACCCATTGTAGTTTGTTATATTGTTAAAAATTTAATATACAAAGTTTCAAATCGAAATTCAAAAATCACTCTTTCTGTTACTTATGTTCATCTTATAAACTTTAGTTACAATTATCATTGTATTAACATTATGAATAATTCAGAGACATTTTTATTTTATGTGAACATACTGACATACACCGTCACTTCCTTTCAATTTCATATTAGTCTTATGAATGTTCAATCTTAATACCATTTTGTTAATTTTAGATTGTCAAATGATTAAAGTATTTTGTTTTTTCGAGTAAAATAACAAGCATAGAATAGATCTGATGAAAAAAGAAACATTCATCGATAAGCATCACAAATATACGGAAAAATTATCTCATGTTTTGAAATTTCATAACAAAAACTGACTTAGAAGCATACATAAATGCATCAGTCTATTATTACCTTTATCGATAAAAAAATTTAGAATTTCATTTTATAATATGAAACATTACAAAGTTCGATGGTGGCATATTGTTTTGCCAATGGCAATGAATAGTCTAGTTTAATTCTGTTCTTGATGAAAATTTCTCTTTCGACACGGTAGGAAAAAAAAAGAAAGAAATTCTCTTTCATTTCGATTCTTCATTACCAGAAATGAGTATGTAATTTATTTGGAATTAAAAATAAACGTTGACACAAGCGCAAGACACGTGAATAGATCTTAAGTATGTATAATGTTTATTGAAAAGAAGAAATTCAGTATTCTGTCTTAATGTAAATTCGACCTTGAAAAAAGTTTCCTATTTTTTCTTTCTAAATTTATACGAAATTTCATCACTATGTGCAAGTCTATTGTTGTGCAATTTCCCATTTGCAATAGTTAAGATGAGATTTAACCTTGAAATACGTCATTATTTGACAGATGCGACTATCCTTTTTTTTTTTTGTACTTTTTATGCAGTGTCTTATTGAAAGAAAGTATATTGATGTTGTAAGTAGTGCATAAAATTCACACAGGACAAGGTTAGTGTTATTTATTCAATTACGATGATTTTTAGACACTTCTAAGGATTCGGATGTGCTATGTAGTGAGCGCCACTGTTTCAAATCAACATACTTTTGTCAACATACAATGTAATTTTTTTACGAAACGATAGACTACATTTGTTTAAAAATCTTGACAATGGCACATTGTTATTCATTCTACGAACACATCATGAATCACAATATTCGCATTAAAAAGGCAACAGATTTTTTATGGTTGAAGTTAAAATTATTTTTTTTTTTTGCACTCTACTAATAGGATGAGATAAAAAAAATATCAATTATTTGCACAATTGCCAAGACAACAAACTGAGCACTGCTAACGATTATTTTTGTGTTTACTTGTGACGCATTATGCTGAGCATCCTTGACAGACTGTATCCTTAGTTACGTTTATATCCTAACTGTTTTTCTTTTAGAATTTATTTTAAAAATACGACTATATAAATTAACTAGCGCCCTCATCATTCTACCTGTCAAAGTTCTTTTACCAATTGGTTATGTAGTATAATCCAATCGGCATTAAACAAGAAGTTTTCCGAAGCCGACACTCACACAACAGAACAGAACACATGTATACATACTCACATATTTATACATATAACTAATTTATGTTACGCCTCAATGCACATACATTTGCTTTTTATCCTTCTTATACAGAAGCGACATTGACCTTGTTTTATTTGCTATTCATAATCAATGTAGTGATCAAAGACAATATTACTCTACGACATGTTTTCGTTTCTATTTCGTAGATTATATTTTATTTCCTATTTTTTGAAGAAAAAGCAAATTTCATCCATTACTTAACAACCAAATTATTAATAATGTTCTCAATAATAATTCGAACAAATAGACAATCATCAAATCATTTTCTTTATTTTTTACACAGTCTCTTTTTATTACATATATGCACAGCGTTTTTTACTATTGTTAATGCTTTAAACAATCATGAAAATGAAGGTTAGAAATAATCTTCTTTTTTTTTTCAATTTTTTGAAACTATTCTTTAATCTTTATTTTTCTAGCATTTATTCAACTGTCTATTGATTCAATTCATGTTGTTAAGCCATCTGATCCTCGATTTGCAGTAGGATTTCTTTGTTTTTTTCTCATTGTTGTTTGACTTTTTTAATGAAAAATGATTCTATAGAATATCGAAGAAAGTACAAGTGATGATGAAGAAAAAGAACTCCTTATTGCATTATTAACATCATTTGATGATGATCATACAAATATAAAACAAATTGATATTAATAAACCTTCGAAGACTACACATAATAATGAAATCTTACGAAATAATAATTGTACATCACCATCATCATCATCATCATCATCAAATGCAGAAACAACAACAACAGCATCATCATCATCATCATCATCATCATCATCATCATCGATACGTTTTATTCCACCTCTACTCGATTTTGGAGAACAGTAAGTTTCATTTAATAAATTCATTCTGATAAAAAACAAAAATTTTTTTTTTGTATAGATTTACCGCTATACCACGAGTACAAACTGTTACAATAATTAATGATGATTCCGAACCACTCGAACTTCAATCCTTATCTGGAACAACAGTTCAATTTTATTCATCATTTTTTACACAAAAAATTCTTTCACCAAATGGTGGTAATACATCCATAAATGTATATTATTTACCACGAACGCTTGGCACTATAAAAAGTACATTTACAATAAAAACTAATCGTCGAACTGTATATTATTATGTAAATAGAAATTAAAAATAATATTTTTTTTTCGAATGTTTTTTTTTGTCATTTCTTTCTATAAGGTTAATGGTATTGGTGTATTAAATCCATTTCATATACGTCCATTAATTGGTGCAACAATACCATTAAATTCAACATTTGAATATACTATAAATTTTTTTAATCCATATAATTATTCAATAGATATAAATGAAATTTTTACAAGTGATGAAAATTTAATTATTGAATTATTATCATATAAAAATCGTAAAACTAAAATAATAAAAACATTTGAACATCATGAACAATGGCATATAGAACCTTATCAAAGAAAATCAATTATTAAAAT
>CAJNOL010001883.1:0-28374 GCA_905250125.1 Rotaria sordida | reverse complement strand
AATTATCTTGCTTATAAATTAGATCGTTTACATGGATTTTATTGTATTAAAACAAATTCTAATGATACAATTATTGTACCTGTTGAAATCAATGTTTCAAATCATTTAAAACTTTATTCAAATGTTGATCAATTAGAATTTAGTCCTGATGGTTTAATACGATCAACAGCTAAACCAGTAACTATACCAGTGTATGTTATTAATAATGGATTAATTCCGGTGACTATTGATGTAAGTTTATTAGTAATTTATAGTAAAACAAAAAAATTTTATTTCTTCGAAATACAAGAAAAATATTGACTTTTTCTACATTGTTTAAACGACAAGCTCTGATATTTTCTAAGTAATTTACACTTCATATTAAAGCAGTGAAGATTAAGCAGAAAGTTTTTTGTTTTGTTACATATGTTTATCGTTCAAGAAAAATAACATTTACAAATTCTAATGAATGTGAATGATTATAAAAACTTTAACCTCTAACTTACAAAGTACACTTTACAAGAATGACTTGACTTTAATCGTTTTCTAAGTTTAACTAAGCATGATGATTCCTTCTTTTTAGATTACGAGAACGTTGTACTAGAAGGTTTTTAGTCTTAATATTTCTGCATACTTGACTTACACACTTGAAAGAAGTTCATGTTTTAGTAAGTATTTTTATTAGTAATATGATGGCTGTACAAATGAAAAAACTTATTTACAGAACTAATGATTTCTGTTCATCGTCATAGAACATTGCTAAAAAGAAACCAATAGTGTTAGTTGTTTTTATGCTTATGTCTACTAAATATTTTGAGATGTCACGACACAAGTCAAGAAAATAATACAGAGTACTCATAGCCCTCATGTCATGTTTTCTATAGAATAAGTGAATTGTGATAATTTATCATTAATTTGAAACATTACCTTTCAAAGATGTCTGTAACGGATGGACTGAACGTTTTAAGAAAAAATATTTGTTTATTTTTGATTACCTAGAAAATATTTCTGATGAATAAAGCCCATCGGATTCGAAATTTTTGGACTCGGACCTGACGAATTCTATTGATGAATCAAAAGCCATGGGTTATGGCCAAAACATAGTGTTCTTTTCGAATGTATGCTTAGAAATTTTCTTGAGATCAATGAAATAATTGTTTGAATAGTTTGTATATTTTATTGTCAATGAAAATTTTCTTTTAGAATGTTCGAGTTACAGCGGCAAATATTAATTATGTAACAGTTCATTATGAAAAAGTTCAAATTCCTACTGGTATTCATCAGTTAACTAAAATAGCTGATTTAACTATTAATCCATATTCGATACCTAAAGAGATTACACGTATTCGTGGTTCAGTTGAAATATATCCATTATCATCTTATACTGACGAACCTATATTACGAATTCCATTTCGTGCAACAATTTTACATGGTTCACTTGATTATGATAGAGAAGCAACTTATTTTTACATTCCATCATCTTCAATTGATTCATCAAATGATAAAAAAGAAGAATGTAGACAAATTAAATTAGTGAATCGATTTAATACAACAATGGTTATATATAATGTAACAGTGGATAAAATGGATCAACTTTCACAATATATGAATGTAAATAAATTCATATCAAAAACACTTTTTTTTTGTCTTTCTATTATGTCTTAATTTATTTTTTCTTTTTACAGCTAAAATTTTCATCACCATATATATATGCTAATCCAGGTCAAGCGATTTCTCCTGCATGTGTAAATATTCTCAAACAATCATCACCTTCATTTGTTACCTTGGAATCAACACTTACATTGCATACAAATCTTTCGTTTTTTCACATGCCTATTTATTTATTCAGTGGATTGCTTCATGTAAGATATCATTGACTTTGATATTTCATTTTTCCTAATAATCAAATATTGAAGTTTGAAAATATAATCAGAACATGGAATATTTTTTTCTTTTTTTCAAGTTTCATTTCAATTTTATCACATATTAAAATTTGAGAAAAACAAAATCAGATGAAATCTAATTAACTTCAATATTTTTTCGTGCACCTAGAAAAAATAAACTAACATCTGCACAATAAACACGGCAAGAGTTTCGAGGACCGATTAAAATTTAAGGTGGAAAAATAAACACTTTTTTGTTACTATAAGAACGAAAAACAAAACTGTTCAACCAACAAAGGACATTACATGCATCTTTCTTATCGGTTGCAATCTGTGCCTTGTGTAAATTTACTCGACCTTGACTTCCAAAGCTTCGCTATCGTTCGATTTAGATTTCAAATTCTTAAATTTTATGAGTTTAATCGAATTTTTTTTTTCAAATTAAGGGATACGAATTTCTGCATGGTGTATTATATCATTGTATTTCATTTATGTGTGAGAATAATTAGAAGTTAGAAAGCTGTGACATGTTCCATTTAAAAGAAAATTGAATTCTCTACACAAGCACCGTCAAAAATTCAAAATTGAATATGAAGTAGCAAAAAGTGGTCTGTTTTTTAGTAGTGCATCAAAGTTTGAAGATGAATGTGTTTTTTTAAAATTTTTTCTTTCTTTTTTTTTGTTTATTTCATAAGTTAAAAATAACATCACAAAACATGACCGTCTTTCACTTTCAAGCAGGGTGTGGGTGTTTCTTGCCTTGACCTATACCCACACCCATTCGAATCGAACTAATTAAAAAATCATACACAGGAATACAATGGAAAATTTGAAGGATTTCACTTTTTCGTGTGTCTCGCCTATTCTCGCTAAAATCAATTTTTGAAGATCAAGATTGAGTTTGGGAATAAAATTTTGTTTATTTTAGTGCAAATCTTGTGATAAGAAAATGCGAAATACTGGAAAACACTTAAATTAGTTTTTGTATGGAAAAAATTATTTTTATTATGAAAAATCTATATAGATAGATAGCGTCCTTTCCTATAATACATCATGTAGGCGGTCTGCCATACTATCTATATCATCATTTGAATCAGGTCCGTAGCCCTTAATATGAAAGAAAATTAAAAAAAATCATAAATTCGTTGAAACTTTTGCCGCTGACTGGATATTTGCTTTTCTATTAATCGTTTCATTGGAAAATGACACTTTAAACCAATGAGGGAACATATCTAACTGTCGGATGCTGTTCGAGAATAAATTGTGGCTATGAATAGGACTCAGTGAGAAAGAGTTTGGATTTATGACTTGTCTAGATAGAGATCTTGTTGCCACATAAGTGTAAGAAAATGGGATTTTTTAGTTTTCCCTCAATTGTTTTTATTCTTTATTTGACGAAGTTGAGATCTGACAATTTTAACATCTTACAGCAAATTGAAGTACCTTATTTGTGACACAATATAGACATGTGAATTTTTATTTGTTAATAAGAAAATAGAGGCTAATGCATTTGAATAGTGGAAAACCAGAAAAGTGTCGAAAAATCTTTTTTTTTCGGTCCTAAGGAAAAAACCAGTGTTTTCATCGTAAATCTTTTGTGTTAAAGCTTATCGACCTCAGATTACTGCATGCGATCAGGGTTTAGCGGTAGTAAAAATATCAGACAAAAGAATAAAAGTTCATGCGTTTTTTTTACCTGCTACCTGGACTTATTGCGACTACTGTATATGGCAATCAAGTCTCCATCTAAACGAGCTATGGGTCAGAACTCTTCTAGAGTTTTCTTAGCTTCCTCGTAAATCAATAGTGCGACTCGATCGAAACAATATTTTGTTTTTTTTTCTTCTTTCAATTGACTACCTTATTAACAATCATATATAGATGTATTTTACTATTGCTTTCATTTAGCTTGATCTCCTAAGCGATAGTACAAATGGTGGTATTAGACGTAATGACCTAAATATATTAGAATATTTCATAGCAAGTATACCGGTGAATGTATCACGCACAGTAAAATTTATGTTAAAAAATGCAAATCCAGTTGATATATTAGTAGACAAAATATCTTTAACATTACCAAAAGCAAATGTTTATCTTAATCAAATGCAGTTATTAAATGGTAGTGAAACGAAAGTACCATATAAACTTTCATATAAAAATGACGGTATTATAGAAGTAAGATTAATTTAAATAAAATAAATTTATAAATAAGAAATAAAAACAAATGAATTATAATTATTTCTATTTAAAGCTTCTTATACCTGCTCGTCATCAAGCAATGTTTTCCTTAATAATTCATGGAACAAGTGAACCATCATTTTATGATGAAATGATTACTTTTAAAACATCTTATCAAGTAAAAAAAAATCTACATCAATTAATTTATCTATTTTGTTTCATTTCTATAGACTCTTAATATGAATGTAAAATATCGTATTACAAGTGGATTGATTGAACTTCAAAATAAACTTCCATTACATATTGATGTATTTCCAGTAAGAAAATTTTTTTTGAAAATATACAAAAACAAAGAGTTCTTTCTTTCTCTTAATAGAATCATGTTGGAACAGTAGATGTCTTTTTAAATAATCGATTTGATGAACCAATACAAATGATACGAGTGGAATTTCCGACATATGGTAAAAGTTTTTCTTTTATTTGGAATACTACATCACCTGGTAGACTTATTATTGAAGCAAATAAAACTTATCAAGTAAATAAATTTTTTTTTATTATTAAATATTTATTTTAGATTATCATTTATATTATATTTTATTTTAGATTGGTAAACTTTCTTTTGATATGAAACCATTATGTAATAATAATCGAATACCATCAGAATCAACATGTTATTGTGGTTTAAATCATCATCCAGAATTTAAACAACAATGGAATGACCATATAACGACATTAAATAATAATGAACTTGATCATATACTTGTATCGAAATTTCGAAATCTTTGGCAAGATTGGACTTCACTTGTTCGAAAACAACGGTAATCGAAAAAATGATAATCATTGGTTTATATTTTGTGAAATACGATCTAAAACGAATGTTGAAGTATAGAGATGGAAAGAACCTGATCAAAAAATCACGAATTTTTTCTTCACTTTGACAACATTATAAAATGAAAGTACCTCAATGAAAAGAATTGGTTAGCAGATCGAATTCTCAAAAAATAACTGGTTACTGAACCCAGTTCTTAGAACTATGAGCTGCAACAGGTTTAATCGAATCTCACTACTGTCGATGCAAGCTTGAACGGATTGCATTGACTGTGATGGACTTTGTCTCACTTCATGGAGTCACACGAACAACAGAACGTAATAGTGAATCACATCGATTATTGATGAATTCTCTCCTATTATCCCTAGTGCATTTGACAATGTTTTTAGAGAGGGGGGGAAATTGACGATTTTTGACCGGATCATTCGAACCACTATCCACAGACTGTAACGGGCATTATTGTTATACGATCAAAGACTGCATATCAATAACGTCTTGTTGTAATATAGGGTGATGGACAGAAGTCTTCGCCCAGCCGATATCGACCACCGTGTGTGCTGGAAGTGTGAACATTTGTGTACATGTACTGCATAAAGAGTGTAGGCCATTGACATTGTGGCACCGTTATTCCTTAAGTACGAAGAGAGTTATGATGGACGGCATCTATTTTTTTGCTCGAAACATTATAACCTCAAAAAAAAAAGACTACCTACAAAATTTTACAATGTTTCTCACTAAAAGTATGATTAATACTTGATATTTTTACGTGTAGCTGAAGTCTCATCTGCGGTCTTTCTTCACCCGAAAGATAAATTGATTTGCTTGAATATTGATGTTTCTAGATCTTTGGAACTAACAAGATTATTATCTATATTCCATTTATATTTAGTGTAATTTTCGCTTTTGAAACTTGTAGATGATAATGGCTAACTGTAGAGGACGCTTCTCAAAACGTTTGAAGTTGTTTTATTAAACTATCATTGAGTTATTAACCTTCAAAAAGCAGCAGATAGTTTCTCTCCACAATCATGAGCATAATTGATTAAATTAGTAACATAGATAACTGAGACATAGTATTACATTGTGACAAGTCGACCGGCACAGAATATTCTTCTGTTTGAGGGTTATAAGACTGATAACAAAAATAGCTGCCATCCATCATAATTGTCTCTATAATTAGGTACTAACGGCGCCGGAAGTCTGATGACCTACATTCTTGATGAAGTGGGTGTACATAAATTTTAAGATCTCTAGCAACTATAGTGGTCAAGATCAGTTGGGACGCAGACTTTTGCAATCTTTCTGTGATTAGTAAAAGCAGTTATATAGTGTTTTATATTTTAATTATACAAGGATTGAACTAACAGTTTTCATTTATGGATTTAGAATTCAAACAAATTTTTGGCTGGTGACAGATCAAGCTAATATATCATGTCCAGTAACAATTGGTTTTGTTTGGCCATCTGTACTTGAACATATGTCATCAAAATTTTCTCGTACACCAATTATTCTTGATTTTTATCTTACTCTTATAAATACAACAAAAGTAACTAAAACAAAAATAACGATTAAAATTTGATTTAATTTTTATGATTTTAGACACAAAATATTATTATAACAAATCCTTCTTCAAATGTTATTCAATATTCAATTGAACTTGTCAGTAATTATGAAAATACTGGAAATAAAAAGAAAAAAACTTCAATCAATAATAATCAAATATTTACTATTGCAACAGTATGTATGAAAAATAATAAATCAATTGTGAATAGAGAAATTAAGATTAAAAAAAAGTTGTATTTTACGTTACATTGTTTGATTCTATCAAGTTTCATCGGATGTATAGATTTTTCATTGTTTAGAAAATTTTATTGAAATTTTTTTTTTCGTCAAACAAGATTCAAATGTTTTATTTTTTTCTCTTGTAGACATCTAAAGAAGTAGAATTAATTAATAGTATATACAAATTTCGTCTTCAACCAAATGAGCATATAATATTTACTGTATCATATCGACCAAAATTATCAACAAAACACGAAATATATCTTGTTGTTCGGTATGCCTTTGTATTCTTTTTCACTCAAAATAAAATAAAAAATTGTTTTTGTTTTTCTTCTTAAGAAATAATTTGACTATACTTGAATCAATACTTTTACGTGGTGAAGGTGGTAAAGGTAGTTTAACAGTTGGCAATCGTAAAGCTGGTTCATCCGATATTCCACTTCTCTTAGAAATGAATGAAAAACAATATAAACTTTGTTCTGGTATTGAAGAATTTTTTATTCAAAAAAAAAGAGAAAGAAAAATTTAAATATCTTTTGTTTTTTTGTCTCATACAGATTATCTTTCTACAAATGGTAAACATGGAATTCCAGTATTACAAAAAATAGTTACACTTCGTAATACAGGAAATATGAAAATAATCATTCATGATATATCATTTGGTAATTTAAAATGTTCAGGACAAGGTTTTTCTGTTAATGTATGTTCAAATATTGAAATAGAACAAAATGAACGATTTGATCTGCATATTCGGTAAAAATTTTTCTCTTACGAAGAAAACGTCCTTAAATATGACTCGCTAATCGAACTGATATTTTTGCCAATAAATAGACTTCCGATGATATTAGTAAAAACTCATAAAACTTCGTCGCCATACGCTGTCCTTCCCAAGTTATTATAATTTTATCGTTAGCGGAGGATTTCTGAAACAAACGAACTACAAAATTTCAAACTGGAATTTTGTCCATAGATAGATTTCTTGACTTTCTTATCTTTCTTTATGACTTATGATTATTTTTAGATATCCAATATCTTAAGAAAAATGTATCATTTTACGCTGAAATTTTCAGATCGAAATTTCATACTTTGATTTTTTCACAAATATATTGGTAGGGATATTTGTAAGGACAGTACATGGAGACAAATTCTTATAATGTTCGATTAATTTTGTTAGAGCCTACTTAACGAGTAACGCATCAATTTGATTGGCGAGTTATACTTGAAGGTCTTCTCCCTCATTAGTTTCCGTTGTTTTTTAATCATTTTATTTTCATTAGCTTTCAACCTGATTATACATTAGCTGAAATAGCGGAATCCTTAACATTATTTACAAATATTGGTCCTATGACATTTCCAATTATTGTTCGAATTCCACAACGTATTTTAGCTACATGTTATCAAACTATGCCCCGTCCTGAATGGGAAATACAGACGCATTATATTTGTTTATGTTTTGTTTTCCTTATTTTTCTATGTGTTTTGATATTAGCTGTTTTGGATGGTCGAAAATTATTTTATGATGTAAATGACATAGTTTTCTTTATTAGAATTTTCGTATTTTGCTTTTTTTCTGTGTTATTGTTTTAGTATTTAGCTCGAGCAGAACTACGTCATCGTTTGTCAACAACAGATCCAAAACTTGTTGGATTTACAGATATTACAGCAGCGGTTCAAGATGCACAAAAAGTTCGGTAAGATTATACTGAATGTATATATATCTATATATAATTCATCTAAAATATTTAATTTTTAGTGAACAAATTGAATCACGTGCATCAACAAATACAATAAATCCTAAAAAAGAAATATCAAAAGATGAAAACAAAACAAAAGAAAATGATACTAAAACAAAACGTTCTCATTCAACAATCAATGGAAGTAAAGATAATGGAGAAGCATTATCCAAGGTAATGAAATTCTTTCCTTTATCTATTAATTTTAATTTTATGTTTTGAATTATAGGTATCACGAAATCCAGATGGAACTAATATACCTGTTCGACCAGTAGCAACTAATTCAAAAGCAATTCCACAAAAATCAAAACGAACAACAACAGATAATTGTCTACCAAAGGTAGAATTTATGAATCTGATTTTTAAAAGAATCTTTCAGTGTTAAAATTCTTTTATGTCTTATATTTAACGAGTGATCAGAAAAGTTTTAGATAAGATGTCTGTTCACGTTTGACTAGTTCGAATGTATTTCAAACGAGTCAAAATCTATGAGTTCGGATGCTCGTTTCAAATATAGACTTAGAAATTTTTTTCTCAGTTTTTTGTCCGCGAGTACCGAAATAATATTTGAAAAGATCACGAAAAATTTTTGTATTTTCACTATTTCGATTCGAAACTGAAACTTGGGGTCTTTATTTAGATATCAGCTTGTAGAATAGAAGCTACCCTACATTTTATAAAGAAGTATCCGCTCTATACAACGACAGACTCCGACAGTTTTGCGCATGTTCGAAAAGAAACTTATAGGCTAAACAAAAATCTGTTGGTTCATTATTAAAAATAATTTTTCAGGCCTTTCCAAAACGTTTGTCACTACTCCTTAACAAAAATAAACACAACATTTCTAAGCCCATATTCAAATTATGGTTGCAACTTACAGTTTTTGGACTCGTTTGATACACTTCCGAGCAGAACAAAATAAACAAACATCTTGTCTAATAACTTTCTGACCACCTATTATTCGATAAAATAAAATTTTAAATTCTAAACTCAAAGATACTTACAATCAATACTAAAATTTCTATTTCAGCCTACTAAAAATCAACATGAGACATCAACTAAACCACAATCATTACGAACACAAAAACCAACTACTACCGAACAATCTACCGCAGTAACATCACGTTCACCAACTCCTCCAGATATTCCATTAATATCTGTAGCAGATGAAGAAAGTGAACCATTTGTGGTATGTTAGAAAAAGAAATTTTTTTCTGAAATTAATTCTTGAAATATTATTTTTTTTCATAGGTTGCTCGATCAAAACGTGTTTCAGGTAAAACAAAAGAATTAACTACGAGTATTGTTCCTGTTAAATCAACACCGATTACTGATGGCGTTGTTCCTATGCTGACAAGACCTTCACTTCCACATTTATCTCCATCATCTTCATTATCACCACCAGTAAGTGAAAAATCATCATCACGTTCTGATCTTTCTGAACAACGACAAAATCAAAAAGATTTACGACGATCAAGCGATACAATTAGTGATCAACAATGGCAAAGAGTTAGTTCTAGTCGAGGATTACGCAAAGGATCTACTGCAACAACTACAAATCGACGAGAAACAAATGATGATCCTCAAAAAACAAATAAAACAATATCAAATAATACTGGTAAGTGTGTATCTTATATATAACAGAAAAATCGTACTTATTACGCACAGATTTGTCTTTTTCTTGAAATATGTTTTTTGTGTATTTATATTACTCGTAATTTTCTTATTTAATTTTTATTCATTCTTCTTGTAATTCTGCCTGATGTTGTTTGGTGTGTTTCATGTAGAGATTCTTTCTCTTGTAGAAAATCCAATGGTACCACCATCATCATCATGTCATAAACATACTTCTGTTTCTAATCATCAAGTAGTACAGTCACGTCGTCGTCGAGGACGACGTTTGACTCGTACTATATCGCCCACATATGTTACTATTTTAACAAACAGAAAGAGTTTACAGAATAATGAACCAATAAGTATTCGTAATCGAGAACTGGCATTTCGTCAGTTAGCTGAACAGTTATGGGCAGCTGGATTACCGTCATCAACGACGGGATGTTCATTGTCTGTACGTTCACGTTGTTCATCAGCACCACCATCTGAACGTGGTGGTGATGATGAAATGACGAAAATCAGTTGGAATAATGGTTATCATGATGAAGAAGGAAATATTATCGATTGGGATGAACCAGATAAACCTGATGAGGGTAAATAGTAGTAGCTGGAAATCAAAAAAAAAGCCTATGCATACTTTTATATACTCTACTATATTTCATATATGCATGCATGCAAATTGCTTATATGACTATTGATTTGTATCTGCTTGCTCGCTTAAATATATAAAAAAAACAAAAATAGATGAATGTGAATAGAAATGCTTGTACTTTTTATTTTCATCAATAGTAATTAGATAATATCAACATAAGAAGTTTTGAATGACCCTTGGTTTTTTTTTGTTCTGATTCAGCATTTTATTGAAACAAGGTGATGGTGTCTTTTTATCAACATGTATATATATATATATTTTTTTTTTTTGTTTTTTGTGTTCTGTACTATTTATTAGTCTTTCTTTTCCTCTAGCGTACAGTATAAAAGACGATGTTTATCTGATGTTCTATTTCAGAAGAACTAGAGATGCAAAGAAAACAACAACACATTTTAAAAATATAACAAGTTTTTATCTGCCTTTTTTTAAATTTAATGCACGCTTTACTTTTCTCTTAAAAAAATTCTAAATTTAAAAAATGCTTGATTTAATCCCTTTTTCGGCATCGAGTGAGTTAATAATATATATATATGTATATATTTAAAAATAGAAAATTTATTAAATTATCTTTTTTTAGACTTTGCTCGATATGTTTCACAAACAGAACTATGTATGGATGAATCAAATGATATTAATGAATGGACACAACAACAACAACGACAAACGTCAGCGTCTAAAGTTAATGATATTTCATCATTTATATCAACACCACCGCCACCAATAACATCAACGAATATTTCACAAAAAATAACAATACCTTCAGCTATCATCAAAGCGGAGTAAGACGAAAGGGAAAAAAAATCCTTGTAATTTAAATAACGGATGATCGAAAAGCCATTCAAGAAAATATTCGTTCATTTTTTCGGCTTTTTTTTAATACGCCTGCAGAAATTTAAAAACATTGAGTTAGAATCATAATATTATATTCTTGTCGAATATCGGCTAAAAATTTATTGTAGGACTTCTAATTTAGAAATTATAAGCTGACTTTTTAGAGACCTGTAAATTAAGTTTGAACGAATTTGAGCAAACCAAAGTCGAAGCAAAAATTATTTTCAATACAGCGAATCAAAGAGCAAATATTTCTACATAAAATGGTATATTAATTAGCTCTAAATCTTTAGTTAGGAACACCATATCAATTTAGATCATTTTCTTGATTTCCACGGAAAATAGACTTGCACAGTGAGCTCAATCATTCCTGAATGATTATTCTAAAGGCTGAAGAAATGAATGAACATACAAAAACTATTCATCAAATTTTATTTTCAATTATGCATATAAGGAAATAAAAAACGTCATAGAGAACTCGGAGATGTCTCGCTTTGTGGAGAATTGTTTGCTCTATCATTCTATGTAGTCTAAACAAAAATATTATTTACCGGTTCTCGATGCTGAAAAACTAGTCTTTTGGTTTTACGGAATTTCCGTTTTTGGGAACCTGATAATGATTTTTTTATTTCTTGATAAATCTTGTTGGAAGTTATTTTCTCTATTTGAATCACTATTTGGATTCTTTCTAGCGCTTATCATAGCGGAAAAAATTGAAAATAAACTTTGTTAAATAATTTTAGTAATCACTGTATATATCGGCTTGAGCACATAACGTGTAACTTCAAGGAGGATCGGCGTTCTGAAGTCTTCATTTCAAAAATCCATTATAGTCATCTTGCAGAGCATAGTCGAAAGCATATGAAAACATATTTTGTTCCGTAGATAAGTGCTTTAAAACGCATCTAACAATTGATAACAGAGAGATCACTAACGGATAAAAAAAATTCTTCTATTTAGACCATTAGTTCGCCTAACCCATATGTCGAAGCAACTTGATATATATAAAGTTGATTCAGACTAATTAAGACTATGATGACAGATGTATCTTTTAGCACAACAATTAATTTCCTACATGTTATACTTTTCTACGGCGAGCTTAAGTAAAACTACGTTATTCATAACGTCATCGCGTAACGAAAAATGAGTACTGTTTGTTTTTCACCAATTGTTCTCGAGTTTTTATTTACAGAAATTATATAACTAAAGTTAGTTTTTTATGACCTATCTAATGCACGTATTTTTATCCAAAGAAGATTCCATTCTGTAATAATTTTACATAACACGATGACGTTTTTATCTTTTCTCTGCATTTTTCATATCTTTAAAAGAGCATTTTCTCATAGTAATGTTTTTATTCAAAAACCAGTGAAAGCTATGAGTAATGAATTTTTCATCGATTATTAACTAATTGCCATTGGCATATAGCTGATTAGTCTAAGATGATGATATTTAGTGGTCATCATCAGCTATTAAGACCTTACGTCATGATCTGCATGTCTTACGTCGTTATCTTTTTTTTTTGAAAATTTTGTCTTATTTCTCATTAGTCATCTGTCACATCTTGATTGTTCTCCTAGGCATGCAAGTTCCAACGTTTTTACAGCGCTTCTGGTAAGAAATCAGTGTAACTTATTGTCTGACAACTAACAATTGTTAGATAATAAAAAAATCATCTATTAACATGCACACGTCATGTGACCTACGTGAAAGAATTCAACAGCATAATTTAAAGAGAATTCAGTATATTATCTTGATAACTGACGGTAGTAGCTAAAGAAGCTTATTCCTAACACTGAAAGCTATCACACGTATGATGAGATTAGTAAAAATGTAATTAAATAAAGTTAAAATTCACGGTTCTTCAACATACATAATAAAAATGTACCGCTGATGTACCAAACACTAGTCTTTTTTTCAAGGTCGGAAAATATTCTAAAACAAAAACACATATATGGAGGAACTTTTTTCACGTCAAACCATCAAGCACTGTTTGCCCTATTCTGTGATATATTTGGTTTTGAATAAAGCGTTAGCGAGGAGTAGATAAAGCGAATACACAAGCCTATTGTACATTATGGACCACCTGTTACGTACGCATTGTTTGATCGATTCGTAAATCTGATTTTTTTTCTAATGATGATTTTTGTATTAAGACAAGCAATAAATACAATATTTAAAGCCTTTGACTGTTAGCATTGAGATAAAAATATTATCGCCTCTTTACGTAGTTATACATATAGGAAAAGGAAGCATACAAAAAAATTCTTACAAAAAGTCATCGTCATCGCATTACGAGACCATCATCGCGTTACGTTAATTTAATCGATTCATCGTAAGAATAAGAAGATTATCTGTAGATTTTTTTTCTCGGTTGGATACCTGAAACTGTCAGCTACAAAACCTCCATGAAACTTTTCTTTCAATATAGTACAAATTCGCAGAAAAATAAAGAACAAGCATGTCACTCTCAACTTTTTATCTCTTTTTCGTCATCGCGTTGCGTCATCTATTTTTGCTATAATTTTCAAATGGCTCATTCAAACGAGCTCATTTTTTCAGAGGTTTTATGGAAGGCTGAGACACATCTTTCAACGAAAGAACGAACCCTCTAAGCAGTCTAATTGCCGAGAAAAGTTAATAAAACTGTGGCCAAAACGTCATCCTGTTACGCTTGCTCGAGCCGATATATATATATATTATATGTCATTTTTATTAGTGTTGAACCATTACCATTAATACAACATGGTCCGGGTCCAATACAACGGCCAAATAAGCTTACAAGTATACCAACACAACAATCAAAATCATCATCATCATCATATTTTATAAATTCTATTCAATCACCTGAAACACCGGATGTACTTGATCAAATAAATCGTCTTTTAGATAATCAAAATAGTACAACACCAATAACAGTACCATCAACACCAAATATTAATGATTCATCTGTACCATTAAATGATTCAATAACACCAAATATTCCATGGACAGGATTTTTACCAACAACATGGTCATCAAAATATGAAACATCATGGCCATCAACAAATATTCAAAGTCCAACAGTATCATTAGCAACACAAGTACAAAATCCATTTACACTTATGTCAACAATAAATGAACAACAACGACAATCACCGAGAGAAGAATCATCTGTTTGGTCATCAATAATGGGTACAACAACACCACGTTCTTTATCATCAAGTACACGTACACAACGTGCTTCAATATGGAATGATTTATTTTCATCAACTGTGCCGTCATCAACAGAAGCAACAAAATCAACAAATAATTCATTATTAAAATTTTGGTCGGCACCTGATCCATCACCTACAGATGGTCCATCATCAAATGGACATGACATCGAAACAAATAATTCAGTAAAATTGTTTGTTGTTTCTTTATTCAAAAGAACATTATTCTTTGTTTTAGTTTTGGAATTTAAGTACATTAACCAATGAATCAGTAGTAATTCCATCAACAACATCAAATCAACAACAAACATCTTCATCTGTTTGGTGGTCAAATTCATCATCTGATGAAAATAATAATAATGACAGCCAAACAAATCATTTAAATGATGATACAATAAATAATCGTGATCGATCCCGTTGGGACTTTGCACGTTAAAGATAAGACATTGTTTTTCGATACTTCTTCACCCGTGATGACTATTTAATGCGATAAAAAAAACAAAAAAAAAACGACTGCTTATTCAAGACTGATTTTGTTTATTGGATTCTTTTTAACTTACTTATCATATTTTGATTGTGCATAAAAAAATCTCATGGAACATACAGCTGCGCAACTGTTTTCTTTCGTTTTATGTAAAGTGTGCAAAAGGATTTAAAAAACAACAACCAACAATCATAACAGAATAAAATAAAACTGAAATAAAACCTGATAAAAACTTTATTTTCATTTTTTTGTTGTCAAACTGTAATCGAAGAGAAGAATCGAAACGATCAATAAGAAATACAATGATCTACCAATAGTTTATATTCTTTTATACAGATAAATTATTGATCATTAAGTATAGCAATGATATAATTTAATCATTGCTGCTATTCATACCCATATGATTCAAAGCGGACAAAAACTGTCAGTATATCGACGATCAACTGGCATTAGTTTAATACTTAAACAGTCGGCTATCTTCTGATAGCCATTCTACCACGGTATACCGATAGCTGTTCTCTAATCAGCAATTGACTGCCAGTATACCATCGGCAGCGTGAAGAAACGTGCAACATCAATACTAAAACAAACTATAACCATAATAACACACTCAACATTACCAACTATTTCTTGAGTATCTCTACTAGCTATGCAAATAATATAAATAATCTGTTTCTTTTTTCAGTCATACATGGTAATGCATTTACTTTATTAGTCATGAATTCTATGATTCTAGTGGCAGTGTTTTCTCAAGTAATTATTCTTTCAGAATCTGTTACAACAGATTTAAAAAAAAACTTCTATAGAATTAGGGTGTGAATGTAGGTTTTTTCTTTATTTAGACTCACACTCATACCCTCGTTTAAAAAATCAATTAATGATGATAGTTTCATTTAGTTTTTCATTAAGAATAGTGTGAGAACATGGATGTAAAAAATATTTTTTGACGTAAGTTAAGTTGACACCAGATTCGAGTATTTCTTGTCCCGATTCGCTTTCTTACCTGTATTAGCTCTCTAAGTGGTTGTGTTAAGTGCAGAATTTAATTCTCTATCGAATGGTACTAGTTTCAAGAGGGTTATCGGGCAAGAATCGCAAATTTTCCCCAAAATACTGTATTTTCCCCAGTGTATCGATAACAAAAATCCTGTATTTCTTGTCCGGATACGCTCTACGACTTGTGTTCACTTTCTAATCGAGTATGTTCGATGCAAAATTTGATTTTCTATCCAACGGTACTATTTTCAAGTGGCATCATCGCGCAAAAAATGAGGTTTACTCAAGAAATACTCAATATTTTTCTATGTACTCATAATGCGAATACAGTATTTCCTGCCTGGATTCGTTTCCTGATCTGTGTTGACTTTTCAAAGGATTGTGTGAGATGCAGCATTGCATTCTCGAACGAATGGTGCTTTTTTCAATGGGGATTATCAAACAAAAAACGGCGATGTGATCCTAAGTATTCGTTTTTTGACCCGATCTAGCCAGTAATCCTTGTCCCCATCCGCCTAGTAGTCACCTATATTGGGTCTGTAAAGGACTGTATTAGATGCAGAATTTAATTCTCTATCGAATAGAACTAATTTCGATGGGAGTCATTGGGTAAAAAAATTGTCTTACGTGTGCTTCCCGGTGTGAGTTTCAATGTAGGTGCGTTTGCATGATGAGCTCGAACAATGCTACATGAAGCTAATAGATGTCGGCAAACTGCAGGATAGCTCAAAAACGATGCGTTGGTTCCCCACGCTTGACTGACTGGCTCACCTATAGGGAACAGCGGAGTCGCGTTTTTTGATACCGACTCCGACTCCGAAAAAAAACCAAGTTTCCTTTCCGATTTCAATTTCGATCCCGAAAAGATTTTTTTTTTATTCTGTTTCCGACTCCGACTTCGAGAAGAAATTTTTTCGGATTCTGATTCCGACTGCGAAAAATTCCGACATTTTTTTGTAGTCTAGCGGCATCTGATTCATATCAATTCTTGATATCTTGAAGGGATAAAAAAGTAAGCGAATTCGTAAGAAATGAACAGCTTATTATTATATTGAAACAATAAACAACATTATGAGTAAAAGGGTTTTAACAAAAAAGAGCTTGAAAAATTAATAAGAGATGGTGATCCATCAATAAAATTCATTGAGAGGAAAAACACATTAAACTCAAGTGAATTGTGGAATTTTTTTCATTATATTTTTGTAAATGATGATCGACAACAATATGTGTGTTGCAATGCATGCAAAGGATTATTGTTACATTTATCGTTAAATGGTACTAATAATTTACGTACACATATTAAATCGTGTCCAAAGAAAGAGAAATCAAGTTTTGCTTATCAAAAAGCTGTTCACGACCTTTATTCTTCTTTAAAACCATGACCAATTCCAAGAAAAATTAAATTTTCTGCTACAGAAGCTTGTACAGAGTTTTAGACTCTTGATACACGTGCATTTGACGTTATGAGAGATAATGGATTTAAAAATTTAGCAAAAGCTTTATTTGATGCTGGTCGAGCCACCAGTACAGCATGAACTGAAATAACAAATATTCTTCCACACCCGATATATTTCATGAATAAAGTTATTTCTAAATAAGAGTCGAACTATTTGATTGTTGCACTCATATAACTCAGATATTAACCCAGAAAGTACCCTTTTCAATAATTCCTACTCCGACTCCTTTGGACTCAGGATCGAATTCCGGAGTCCGATGTAGTTCACTATTCCGACTCCGACTACGAAAAATTTTGTATTTGCGATTTCGACTCCGCCTTTGACGGAATCGGGTTTCGGAACTTGATACAGTTCACTACTCATCAACATTCACGCCCACAATGACACCCACATATAGGAGTATATCCAAGACGATTTTTTTACCCAATGACCCCCACCTAAATTATTAATATTTGATAGAGAATTAAATTCTGCCTCTAACACACTCGACTAGAAAGTTAACACAACTCGTGTAGCGAATTCGGATAATGTTGACACCCGAGATCTGATGCTGGACCCAATATATAGGGTATAACTCTCCCTTTTTACCCGATAACACCCCTTGAAAATAGTACCATTGGATAGAGAATTAAATTCTGCACCTAGCACAACTACTTAGAGAGCTAACACGGGTAAGAAAACGAATCGGGACAAGAAATACTCGAACCTGGTGCCAACTTCACTTATGTGGTACACAAAACATTTGGAAATACGTCGTATAGCATTTTTTAAAATCGCATTAGCTTGCCTTTTTGGTATTTTGGATATATGTTGTTGTTGATATTTATCGAAATTCCGTTTTGCATAATGTGCTTGTGAGCGTGTGTAAAAATTTCGTTTGGCACAGGACTTTGTTATACTAGCTATTATATGATTCAAATTTGTAAGGAACTCAATAAATTATTTAAAAAAATGAATTGATTTTTGTTCTAGTTATCATGGCTTTCGAGTACATTTTTAGAAAGTATGGGTGTAGATCTGGATTGTTTTGAAGATGAGACGTGCACGCATACCCATACCCACACACCATAGTAGCTTCAATGCTACCTACTATATCGATTCAAATCTTGAAAATCGATTTTGTTGCATGGCTGTCTATTGTGAAATGTACACAAGATGATACTTAATTGGTTTTGTGCTTCGAATCTTCAACTGAAATATATTACATTCAACAGTTATTGCACGAATATGAAAACTATAGTACAATCACTATTGCTTTCAGAACTTAATATCAATAGTTATCATGCATTTTCATTTTCAATTCGATATTACGAGCAAGATATGATAAAATTCCTTGGATTCTTTAATAGTACAAGAGAAATCACTCGCGGAGCATTAGATAAGTGCTATCGATTATAAGTGATAGTTATGGTTTCAATATTTATTCGTATTAGTGGTGTCGATTTTTTTTCTATATATCACAGGCACAATTAAACTTAGACAAAATTCATTTTTAATTAGGCGCAAAACTATAAAAGGATTTCTTTTTATTTAAAAATAAATTTCAATTTTCATTCGTATGAATAAAATGTAGCACGTAACTACTTTTCTTACTAGACAAAGCATTGATTTTCACTTATTTATACTGTAATATATGTATATATCAATGAGTTCTTCTGCGTCGATATTTGAATACGGTTTTCAAAGTTATCTTTATGAACAAGCAAAAGTAATATTTTAAAGTTTTGAACTATTCCATTTTAAGATAAGGCAGCTATTGTTCTATCACAGGAAATATTTCAATTGAAACATCATTCATTTCTTCTGCTTGGTATAGAACTCCACAAAACTTAAGATAATCACATGTTTATACTTTACATTATCATTCCTGAACTATGTAAAATTTGTATACAAATAAACATCGATCCAAGATACTACTCAAAAAGGATAAACTTGAAGATCTTATTTTTTTATTGAAGCTTGCTACAACAATCTAAATTTAAATTGAGAACACTCGCAAATTCTACAACATTCTAGATTTTGTTAGATTTCTATTAAAGTTGAAAATAAGTGAATATAGACATATAAGATCAGCTCTTTATTCTCATTTTTTCCGATTTTTTTAAAAATTTTTAAATATTTTAAAAACTTTGTTTATATTCGCGTAAATCTCACCTTTGCCTGATACAAATAGATACATATAATGTATTTTATTTAAAAGTTTCAATTGCTTTTAAATGAATAAGAACATTATAAATCAGTTAGACAAATAGATTCAAGTCGAACATTCGGATAAAATTGAATAAAATTTATTTAAATGAACAAAACAAGTCTCTCCAATCCAATCTTATTTATAAAACGCCAAATATATACACAATAGTGAAGCATCCGAAATATTTACCTACAAAATGTCGACATCAAATTTTTAAAAATATTCCTTTATCATTACTAAAAGCACAGTTTCCTTGAAAATTTATTTTCCCAAAAGGTAATCAACTTTGAATCTCACAAATCATGTTTAATATAATGACATTTTGAAATTTGAAGTGCTTTATAATTGTAAATTCCTGGATATCATTAAACGAAGATTAAATATTGATGAAATCAACAACAGTGGCGTTTTATTTTATCACTTGAAACTTTCCTTCGATACAATATGTTCGATTGATAAAAACTTTCCTTCCTTGCTCCTTGTTGGTAAAGAGATTTATTGATCAATCACTGACAATAGATAATAAGTTGCAATATTATTATGTCTGAAGAGGATAATGTATAAACACATGAAGAACTTTTTGAAAAATATTGTCTGATATTTCAAGTGGTTCAACTGCAGAATAACTCACTCGATGGAAAACATAAACATCCTTATTCCCAGTAAATAGTTTATGAAACTATTCACAATCATTCTTAGTTAAACATTATTGACTCTTCTATGATATTTTCAACACATGTTGAAGAATATACTTGATCTGTAGAAATGATCAATCAGTAACAGATAATGAAATAAGAGACAATAAGTATTAAATCTGCAATACCCACACCCATCTAGCTATTCATCATTATATGTTCTTAAGTCGTTGATTAATATTCATTTAATACTCTCATGCCAATTTTTACACGTCATCATTCACATATTAATATGATTAGTGTCAATCAATTGTTGTCAAATGTCACTTGATAGTTCATCACCAACTAAATCACAAATATCTTAGAAATAAAATTAGAAAAGTAAACAAAGAAGAGTTGCATTTTCCTACATACATGACTCAGAAATAGTTTTTTCATTAAATGCATTCGTTGTAATAAATGTAATACAAAGTTATCTTTAACGATTAGCTAAGCCATATATAATTCTATCCTCAATTTCTTTTCACGTTAAATATAAGTATTTGAATATAAGGTTTTTAATCATTTTTGTATGATCATTTTGTATACGATGAAGACTTTCATAGGTTTTCATACACTTTAGTTGAACAAATAAATCAAGACTATTTTCATGATGAAATTCAAACAATGATATCCAATATGGAATAATATTCTTCTAAATAGATAAAAATACATTTTTTATAAACTTTATTGTATCTTCAAGAAACAGATTTTTCAAGCTATTTTCTCATTGAATTATATTCGATGAATGAATTTGATGCTAGAAAAATAAAAGAGGATTCTGTAATTAGTTCGACAACAACTATTACCTTGTCATTATTAAAAACATAATTTCGTATAATTATATTTTTGACCAACATTAAGAAATTTGTGACGAAGATATTCTTTTCAATTAAACTTAGTACATTCATCTTCTTACAGAAAGCCGCCTCTCTTTGTTTATAGCTAAGACAGCTATAAATCGTTGATGGAATTATCTTAGTAATAAATTTCGCAATGGCTACTTCACATTTTCTTTCTGACTTCGATTATTTGATTAATTAAAATATAACTTTTCCGATCTACAGTGACGAAAAAGAAGCCCCGATTCCAATATAGTATGGTTATCTTTTTCGAGAAAAGCATTTCATATTCAATCGTCTAAACGATTTTTTATTTTTTAGAATATATCGATTTATCCATCAATCGACATTGGAATAGTTTCCTTTACTTTCAATTTGCTTAAAAATCATTATTTTACACACGATATATCAGTTTAGTTATGACATTCATAAATATGGCGCTTAAAAAGTTGTGATAGTTTGTAGTAATAATATATCACAACGTACCATAGTTTTTGAATAAATTCGTCAATTTATAGATGAACAACTAGTTGTTGATTAAGTTTCTCGATGTAAATGTTATAGCGTTGAATCAATGAAAGTATACGAAACTTTCATATAGAACAAGTTTTAATCATTTGTAATTGATCATGTTAAATATTATACATTGTACATTTGAAATATGAATAGTATTTGCTACTTTCTGAGTTACAAATCGACTATCTTCAATTATTTGACTTCTCATATTTTTAATAATGATGTTATTCATACCAAAGATCATCATTACTGTATGATTATTCATTTTTCGAACGGTGATTCTATTAAGAAGTCATACCGAGTGATAGAGTACTATTTTATCATAGACGATCGTCATGCTGTGATAAATATGAGATATAATGCATAGTCTTTTCAAAATAAAGAAATGTTATCACTGAGTGATATTCGAATTTTCTAATTTTGTGTCAGTGGGTATCGAGTGAATAGAAAGTAATATAGCAAAATTTATTTATTAATAAAAGTCTATATGAACTATGCGCAAACGTCAATATTAACACAATAGTGCTTCTTATTCATTTTATATAAAATCATTTCAAGACTGCTTGAATTGACCTTCGTAGTTGATCTATGAAGATCAACATAATGGTCTTAATCATTTATAAAAAAGAATTTAATGAAAATTTTGTCGACATACTAAAGAAGCAGTTGTTTGCCTTCCTTTGTCTGTTTGTGTAATGCTTCAATAGATTTTAATGTTAAGAACAGCTGGTGCCATTAGTATAGAAACGGAAGACTAAAAACAACAAGAAGCAAAATGTCGTGGAATGAAACAAATACTACTGCAAACACAACAACTACTGGGGGTAAGTTATATCGTTAATCATAAAACTATTATGGATGAAAGAGATCCATCAAATTAGAATGTGTAGAAAATATGAAGCAAAATGGATTTGGAATAAAAGAGAAAATTGAATTTTACTATTGAAATTTGAGTCATTGTTTTAAATTTATGTAAAACCAAGTTTATTTTACTTTTTGCTAAATTTTATCCATAAGACCTGACACAGATTCGATAAAAATTATCTAAATCGACGCTCTATTCAGTCATGCATGAAAACAAAGAAAAGTTCACTGTAAAATGAGTCCAAAATTTCTAGGGAAACAAATTTTTTTGGTTGCTTTTCGAAGTTTATCAAGTTTTTTGACAAGATACAAAATGAATCTATGGTTCAATATAGTAATTGATACTCTATCCAATTATGTCGAAATAAGAAATCTCCAAGATTTTGTATCAATACAGTGAATTGAACAAAACTATCAAAAATAACGTAATCAAGCTGTATATTTGAATAGATTTGAAAAGCTAATAAATCAACTTGATAAATAACATGTTATAGATCTCATGAAATTTTATTAATGTTCATTAAAATATAAAAATCACATGTACTTGTCTTACAATCAAGACAGGAAACAATATTCTTTTGACAATGATAAAAAAGAAACTATTTTATACTTGTTTAATTTCCGTACATTATAATTACATATGATCTGTCATATATATAGTTGAATTGTTTCTTAGATAGTTCTTTGTTTCATTATATATAGCCTAACGAATATCTGGAAAGAAAAAAAACCAAATGTGTTTTTTATCAAAAACAAAATTTTAAACTAGACAATTTTCCTAATAAGATCATTAACTAGATTTCATAAAATAGAATCTTATATAGGTTTTGTTTTATGCTATTGAAAAAAAATATTATACGCATCATTGTATTAGACTTTTTATTTCCAGATCTATTCATTTGAATGATTATATTATATGGCTTTTACTTTTAGATTCTTTCTCATGGAGTGCTGTTGGATTTTTAATATTTGTTGCTATAATCTTCATTATATCAGTTATATTAATACTTTATTTTGAAAAAGTTTGCTGTTTTGCACGATATCGATTTATAAAACATTTATTAAGACGAATTAATAGAACAAAAACATCTCAACCAACATCTAAACCTATTCAATCTATTGCAATGACATCTATAAATAAATTTGAAGATAAAAATCGAACTTCTTCACAACAAAATCCAGAATATCTTTGGATTGCTGGTCAATGTGAACATAGAACAACATTTCAACCATCAGCATTATTAGATACAAATGAATTTAGTAAGTAAATTACAATTGATGTTATAAATAAATTTTTATCATTGTTTTTTTTTACTTGGCTTCTTCTTCTTCATTTCTTAGTCAACACATCAAATTCGACATTACCTGAATATTTCCTCTCATGACTTATCCTGTTACGTTTTTTTTTCCTCTCTCTCCCTCTCTCTCTTCTTTATTTTCTTCTGTTTTAGTCTTAACCATTAAATTTGTGTTTTTCTACTGCTCAGTTTTTTTTTCTTTTCTTTACACATACTTTTAAATAATGATAAGTGACAAATGAGAGAAGAGAACATTTTCAGGTATAATTGTCTCTAGTTTTCTTCTCTTTTGTCTTCATAAAATTTTTATAATTTTTCCCTCTTTTTGAACTTATTTTCTATATATACGATGCATAAATAATGTTAAAATAGTAAGTCAATATCACTTTCTCTTTCATCATTTACTACACATGATTTTCTCTCTTGAGATCTTTAAGAATATTGTGAATTCTTTTGAGCATCAAGTTATTTTCTTATTTTTTATTAACTGAAAAGCAAAGTCTTTTTTCTGTCCATGTAACAGATTTAATTGAATGTATCTTTTCATTTCTGAAAACGTTAAATTATCTAAATATTTGACTATTTTCCTATTAAATTTAAGAAATAAATTAATTACAGTAAGTTTTTTTTTTTATTTAATTTTGCATATTTGAAAAGAAAGAAGAAGAACGACAATGAAGAGTTTTTTAGTTGATATATATCTTTTTTTTTTTTGTAGACATATTAATCAACAAATTTTACATATATTCGCGTGAGCGGATGTAAGAAACGCACCTATATAAAAGTGCTCGCATATTCATATCCCGATTAATACTTGTCAGGCATTTGTCTGCTTATTATAATTATTAACAAACATGTGTTATTATCCTTTTTTCCGTAAGATTATCATCATTGATGTCATAGATTTTGTTTGTGTTTGTCTTCTGTGTATATAAGAGAAGTAGATTGAACATTGAAATCCATCAGGGAAATTAGCTTCTTATATTTTTTTTTGCTTGTTTTGTTTTACACTTCTATTCTATATTGTTGATATTGAAATTAAACTTGTCTTTGTTCTATTTATTAATATATACAACATTCATAATTAATGATTATTCTTGGTTTTCCTTTTTCTATCTAATAGGTACAGATTTACCAGATGATGATTATACAACATTAGTACCACCAATAAAACAAATAAATAATAGTGAACGAAAATTACCAGCAATACCAATAATTATTGAACATAAAGAAAATGATTCATCAACAAAAAAGGGTATATTTTAATAAGAGAAAATTTTACTAAGATATATCTTGAATTTTTTTTTAGTTAAAAGATTAAATTCAAAATCTAATTATCAACAAAATACAACAATAACTCGAGTATCAAGACGACAATCAAGTGTTGATCCGGATTCAATTGGATATATACATTCAGCTCCATCATCACCTGCTCTATTATATAGTGCTAAACGAAGATCAAATCATAATCATAGTCTTAAGGATCAATTTAATGTTGTAAGGATGAAGAAATATGATTGTCATTTTCGAATTGATTAAATAATTTGGCTTTTTCTGAAAGCAGAACTTTAATAATCAAATATTTTAATTCTTAAGGAATTTTCTTTATTAAATGCAATCTCATATTAAAGATTTTTAAAAGATATCTAAATTATTATTACTATTATTATTGTTTTTTTTTCGAATAGGATAGAAAATCTATATCAAATGATCCTAGTCCAGTATTATCAAATGTTCCGAGTAGTAGTTTTAAATCAGGTGCACTTGAAATTCGATTAAAATTTGACGCTAAAAATAGCAAAATGTGGGTATTTATTATAAAAGCAACATTAGAAATTGATCAATGTGTATTAAAACAAACACTTGTTCAAATACATCTAACTATGTTACCTAATAAACGTATTCGTTTTCGTACACAAGCTAAACCTGCTGATAATGCTATGTTTGCAGAAGAATTTTTCTGTAAAGTAGCACCAGGTTAGTTTTATTAAATTAAAATATGTATGTATATATTAAAAAATTTTGTTTTTTTTTTCTCTTTTTATTCTATTGATTAGAATCAATTCAAACACAAGGTATTCGTTTTCGATTATATATAAATAAACGATTTAAACGTGAAAAACTTGTTGCTGAAGCAACAGTTATGTTCGGTTTAATTAATCTTGATGAAGATATGTGTAAAATGATTACATTAGAACCAGTATATGTAAATATATTTTTGTGTTTAATAAATTTTTTTAATTTTTTTAATCTATTTTTTTAGTCATCTGATGATTCAGAATTAGCTAGTAGTCATTCACATACAAGTAGTAATTCACAATCAAGACAAGATTCATTAATTCCCAGTGGAGAACCTATGAGTTCTCTTTTACCAGAACTTGAAATTGGTTTAGCTTATGATAAAAATCAATCGATTCTCATTTTTGAAATAGGAAAAGGAATTAATTTTGGTATGACATCACAAGGACGAGCTCCAGGTATCTACATATGTTTTTCATGAATTGATTATTTAATAATTTGTTTTCGGTTTTTTTTAAGATACATATGTTCAATTAACACTTCTAAATTCTTCTGGAGAAGAAATGGCATCAAATCGAACAGTTACTCGTCGTCATCAACATCATCCTGTATTTGCTGAACGTTATCCATTTAATATTGAAGAAAATCTGCTCAATCAAATAACAATTGTGGTTACAATTATTAATAAAAAACCAACAGGAAAATATGATCGTAGTCTTGGTTGGATATCATTTGGTATCGTCGTTTATTGTTTTTCTTTTCTTATATATTATCAATTAATCAATTATTGAAATTTTATTTATATTTAGGTCATGGGGTTAGTGGTAACTCTCAAGTAGCTCATTGGGATTCAATGCTCAATGCACACGGTGAAACTATAACACGATGGCATACTTTATTAGAAAGTTGAATATTTATGTTGTAATAATAAATTTTTGTCATTGTCAAAACTTTATAATATACATATATATACATGTGGCTTATATGACCTTGTTCTTCTCATTAGTGGACTTGATTACTATATTGTTCAATTGCAATGTCTCCTTCATAGTTTTTAAATGAATAATAAGATGTGCAATTAATTGATTTAATTTTTCATTTGAAATATACGTTTTTGTTTTTGAAAAAGGTAGCAAAAATTTATTTGTTTTATTTTACATAAGTTTTACTAAATGATTCTGTCTATTAGTTTTTAAGCACTTTTCGAATGTTATGAATCAATGCATATATTGAAAAACTTTAATTTAAAAAAAAAAAGAAGATATTCGTGCTTTGTAATATATGAACTTTTTAGAAGAGTATTAAAATATAGAAGAGTAGTAAATGATGACCTTGATTCTTCTTCTTCTTTTCTTATGTTAATAAAAGAGTGTCAAGTCTTTTTTTTTCCTGTCTTTTGAATCATGTTTGATATTTAAGTATATAAAAATAGTAAGCTTTTGTTTGAAATTAGTGTCTTGAAAAATAATTTAAATCAAAATCTATTGAGAGATAAGATAGAAGTTTATTTACTTTATTCTTAAAATACAAAAAGAAATCCTTGAAAATAAACAATCAGCTGTTTTTTTTTTTGAAATTTTAATCGTTACTTCCATATCTCATTAAAAAATGAAACAAATTATTTTTTTATTAAAATAGTTGGCATTAGTGCATTATTAATAATCATCTTTTTTAAATAATAAACAATTATTTACTGATTTATAAATTAAAAATGTAACGAATTGTTATAATTTGATTTGACTTATTAATACTATTCGCTTCTTATTATCAGGCATGCGTCAAACAGTTTGGGTCGGTTTTGTCTAATTAAATATAATTCTCATAATTACGGAATTACGTCGTTGTAAAATTTCTTCACAAATATAAATCTGAAGCGAGAAGATTTCACTACAAGATGTAACTAGCAAAAGTTGCATGTCATCAATCATTTAGGTTCTGAAACAATCACAAAAAGCCAAACTCATAAGCTGCATAATTTTATTAGATTGTTCTTCATTCGCTCTTTAATAGTAAACTTCTTTATATGTTTATGGTGCATCAGACTATCAAAGTAGCTAATTTAGTGAAAGAAAAACTCAAAAAAAAAATCTTTTTATCATGTCAATGAGTTTAGATGCATGTCTACTTATTATGCATTTTATTTATGGAAGAAACTAATTCAGAAAGTTTTTATAATTAAAGATATGAATACTTTAATCCATTTATGATTGACGAGCAGTGTTTTGCCCAGATTTTCTCTTCCTGGAGAACCGACTAAAGCTTCCTTAGAATGAGCACTTATTTTTGAAAATACAAACACATAATATGTAGTACAATAATCGCATAACCCGGAAGGGTCAATCCAATTTTTGTAGAGGT